>CABHPP010115374.1:0-10167 GCA_902168425.1 Peromyscus attwateri
AATAATAATAATAATAATAAAATTTTGTATGTCACTCCCCATGGCTCCAGGTTTGTCTCTCCCTGCCTCTGGGATAGGCCTGTCTTCACTCTGGTGAACCCTCAGTAATTCTGTCAAGGATCCAACTCCACTCCCAATGCGACCTCTTCTAAATTCTTGGCCAAGACACCCCTGGACTGCAGCTGAACTCAGATGATGGCCTGGAGAAGTCTGTCCCTCAGTACCTCACCCCCATCCCCACCCCCACCCCCACACTCACCCAGGCCGTGGACCAAGGAGTTTTGGCTTCCTGGAACCTTAGAGTAACTTTGACACTATCTTCTCTCCCGAGTCAGCCTTGTCTTACTGCTAGTGTCCTGCAACCACACCTGGGGGGTGGGGCGCAGGTTCCCAAAATGAGCAATGTCTGGTGCTCTCTCTCCACGGGTGGGGGTAGCCTGCAGTCCTTTCTTCTTTCTGCTCCCCCAGTGGGTTCAACTGCTGGTTGGCACAGCTGCAATTTGATACTGTGTCCCCTAAGAGACCAGAGACCTCAAACCCTGGCCCCAAGTTTCTCTTTTCAGCATTTATTTCTAGACCCTAAGAGCTGGTTCGTGGGACCTTCGTGGGCTACTTGGGTGTTGCAGAGTCCCACCTGAGACCTGTCAAGTGCCTGAAACTAGTAGCTCAGGTTTAGAGTCTGGGTGCAGGTTTAGGGTGTGGGTGCACTCAGAGAGGAAAGGTTTGGGTGCCCTGGGAAAAGGGGAATGTAAGTGGGTGGGTGGGTCGGTCCCTTCCTGCATATAAATGAATTTTTGTTCTTCTGTGTGGGCCTGTGTGTCCTAGAGAAGGTCTAGCAGCAAAGAAGGAAGGTAATGTTGGTCTTTTTAAACACATTTGAGCTCAGGTGAGAAGAAAGGATCTATGTGTCTGTCCTTGTGTCTGTCTGTTCCTGCTTAGAGAAGGGATATCTTGATTGTCCACGGCTGTCCTGCTGTGTCAGAAAAAAACTTCGAAATATCCCCTGTCCATCTCTTCAGCAGCCTGTCAGCTTTCCTTCCCGCCAACAGACTTGTGGTACCAGCTTTCATCTGTCTTCCACCCGGAGAGATTTCCTTCTCAACTCTAGGAAGTGTCCATAGCTAAGCTTCCTTCTCAGCCTGCCAGCTTGAAAGGCTCGAATCTTCCAGGATTGGTTGTAGAGCTGCAAGCCGGGTCTGGGAGCAGACTAAAGAGTGACCTTCCCCGCTTGGCGGGGGCAGTGCCTTCCAGAGAGCTCCTCCCCACCAACATGTCAGAGACCTTTCCCTAGAGCGGTTTACCCAGGCTTATTCATATCACACCACCAGGGGGATACACAGACCCCCAACATATGAGCGAACCTCTTCCCTCTCCCTTCTCACTACCCATTCTCCTTCCCAGGAACTAGCAATCCTACCTCACCATGCCTGGTGCATCCCCTCTTGGCTTCCAGTCTCCAGTCTTCCATCTCTTTGGCGATACTAATGCATCTGTAAAAGAATTCTGGAAGTTCACTCTAATCTAAGCATATCTACTTATTTACACTTCCCATAAAGGTATTAGTGCATTATGAATGAAATAGGAAAACATAGAAACAGAAGTTCTAATAGGTTTTTTTTTTTTATCTTAAGTAGATTATTTTGTGTCTTAGAAGATGTGCTTATTCAGAGCTTCCAAACAACCAGGAAGAACTCCTGGTTATCATCTGATGCTCAACAAGGGGGTTCCTGGAAGTCGACAGGACACTGGGTTAGACCAAAGTTCAGTGGCTTTATCAGAATGTTGCCCTAGCCAGATGTAGCAGGCACCTGGCTTTGCATGCCTGCTTTCGCCTCCAGGGTTCTTACCTACCTACCCATCATCAACTGGAAAGCCAGGGACATTTTGGTGGATACTCTCAGAATCGCTTGTCTTATTTACTTCTGGTCTTCCTCCCACCGAAACAGACATCAGGGGCCGCACTGTTTACAGTGGCTGTTTCTGGGTGGAAATCTCTCACTGTGTCCTTTCTGGAGTGCTGGTTTCTTCTTGGAATCAGCCTGAAACCCCCAAACATGCTCTGGAATCCCTGCCAGCGCCCTAGTCTAACTGAAGCCCTTTCACCCACCCAGACACCAAGAGGATCTGGTCTCCCAGCTTCAATTTGCTTTCCCCACATTCTGTCTGCTAGCCCTGCCCCACCTCGTTGGCACAGATTCCCAAGTGATGTAACCAAATATAACAGTTTAATAGACAGGAAAAAAAAGTGCCCCAGGTTGGGCAAACAGTTGGGGGCAAAGACATGAAAGTATACTAGAGTGGCTAGAGTACCGGGTGCTTGGGGTGGAACAAGGAGAGAAAATATCAGATGAAGCTTAAGACAGTTCAGTGAGTAGCCAGGACACTGGTGAGAATGTCAAAATGGCACCTGCCATTTAAGGAAAGCCGAGTCACCCACAGTCACATCCTGCCCGTGTATGCAGCATATCGGACTGAGTCCACTCAGAGCCAATGTTTCTTCCTTTCTCACAAAGCAGAGGTAATCAGTATGGAGAAAATAAGGCTCTTCCTCAGGAGAGGCAAAGCCCCATGAATACCCTGAGGGGATTCCCTAATTTTTATTGGGTCAATAAAGTTAGCTCCATTCTACCAGGTGCTCAAGGCTGAAGCTCAACTCTTCCCAGACTCCTACCTTTTTCATGGACTCCCATGTCCATCTGATCCATCAGCAAAATCTTTCCCCTAGATAACTTCCTGACTGGCTCTCTCATTGCCTTGTGCTCTCCAGCCCAGTGTTATCTGTCAAAGAGGCTTTCCAACCACCTTAAATAAAGCAGCACACAGATGCTGGTGATGTAGCTCAGCAAGTAGTAGATAGAGCACTTGCCTAACACACAGAAGACCGAGGGTTTAATCTGCAGTACTGAAATAAATAAACAAACTATATACAACACCACACCACTCTCCATTCACTTCCCTGCATCTATATATTGTTTTAGCAGTACCTGGAAGGTTAGATTTTTGTTTGTTTGTTTTTGAGACAGGATCTCACGATGCAGCCCCAGTTGGCCTTAAATTCTCTGTGTAGACTAGGTTGATCTGAAACTCACAGAGATCCCCCTGCCTCTACCTCCTGAGTGCTGAGATTAAAGGTGGGTACCACCACACCCAGCGGGTTCCATTATATTTGTCTATCTCCAATCAGCTGCCTATAGAACATGAACAGGCATAAGGGCAGCTCTGTGTCTGTTGTATGGCAGCTGTATATTAGAATGTCAAGGACAGTATTTGGCACACAATAGCTCTTCAACAAACATGACAGATAAACAAGAATGAGGTGATGCCGAAGAAAATTGAGTAAACAGGAGGCTTGGGGCAGGGGCAGGCGCTAGGAACAAAGGATGGAGGAGAATGACCACAGAGGAGGAGCTGAGTTGCTAAAAGGTCCCAGAAGACAGTTGCTGCTCCTTCCACAGCCAGTGGTTTGAGACTTACAAGCACCACACTTCTCAAATAACTGTTCCACACAACTCAAAGCACCAATCACAGTTCCTGTGAGGGTCACTGGGGGTGCACCCCTCCTCCCACAGAAGACTAACCATGTACCATCCTGTGTAGTTCTTAAGGCACTGACAGAGTACCACATCAGCTCCTGACCACACATGGGGCCTGTGACCCCGTTCGATAATGAAGACCCTGTGTCTCTGGCTGCAGGGCATAGACCTCAATTAGAAACAGTAGATTTCTCCCTTAATCCCAGCACTCGAGAGGCAGAGGCAGGCAGATCTTTCAGTTTGAGGCCAGCCTGGTCTACAGAGAAAGTTCCAGAATAGCCAGGGCTATGTAGAAAGACCTTGTCTCAAAAGAGAAAGAAAGAAAGAAAGAAAGAAAGAAAGAAAGAAAGAAAGAAAGAGAGGGGGGAGGGAGGGAGGGAGGGAGGGAGGGAGGGAGGAAGGAAGGAAGGAAGGAAGGAAGGAAGGAAGGAAGGAAGGAAGGAAGAAGAGTAGTTTTTCTCTCAGTGCCTCACCAGGACTGTTTCTGGCTCCTGGAGAAACAAGGGTCTCCACCTGGACTGTGGGGGCAATGATGAAGCCCCAGGAGCCATAAGAACCCCTCTAATGTGTTACTGTGCACAGAGTGCCTGCCTGGAAGCGAGGCCCACTCAATCAAGCAGAGACTAGCAGAGTTGAGCGGAGAGCACCAGAGAGCCCTGGCAGTGTTAATTAAGCCCTTGGATCCAGACAGATCTGAAATAAGGCCTATTTCGGAGTTTCCAGGGTCAGAAGCCAATACTGCTTCCATTTGAGGGCTTAAACAAATATGTTTTGAGTTGTCGCTTACAACCAGGAAGCTCTGACCATGAAGTTCTGAGAACATGAAACCCTGTTAAGGATTTTAGATTCTTTTTTTTTTCTATCGGCAAAAGAAAATAGCTCGGTGTGTATGCTATTTGGAAGAACTCTCTGCCAATGACATGGCCTGGGACATAAGGAGGGACTGTGGGTGGAGGAAAATGCAGTAAAGCCAAAAGAAATGGGGACTAGCTGGACAATTAGGTGGGCTCTGAAAGGAAGCAATATGGAGATATGACAAGGCTATATAGACTTTCACTTACTTGTTTTTATCATTATGTGTGAGTGCTTGCATGTATATATGGACACTACATGCCAGCAGAGGCATTGGATCTTCTGGAGCTGGAGTTACCAGCAGCTGATGTGTGTACTGGGAACTGAACCCGGATCCTCTGCAAGAAAAACAAGTGCTCTTGACCACTGAGCTCTTAGCCATCTCTCCAGACCCTGACAAGGCCATATTTTTGACAAAAAAAAAAAAATTAGAGGACACATTGTATGAGGAGAGAGAAGGCAAGAAATTTTCATGTTTGCATATAAATGAAAGTCCAATAACGTTCTAATACGAGCTGTTGTCTCTGAAAAGGGAGCAGTGTTTGTGAGAACAAAGCAAGAGTGAGATTGGAGTGTGTTTTTTTAAAGTCTAGTTTTGACTTTATTAAAAACAAATAAATATAAGTCAAGAGACAACCAGATCCTTGACACATAGAAGCAGAATTGTCTCGTGAAGAAATCAAACGTAGCGCTTTTGATTCTACAGTGACTGGAAGGCTAAGGTTTGTTGCAAGGAGACACCTGGTGACCTCTAAGCTGTGCTCTCAGAAGGTGTAGGGTCAGGAGCCTGAGGAAACAGGGAACAGAACGTGGGGGGGGGGGCGTTCTTTAGAAAAGTTGAAAGGGAGAGCAGGAAGGACCAGGTGGTGTGGTCAGTGAGCTCAGGAGAGGGTCTCTTTTCAGGCTAAGGACTAGGTGGACAGATCTGCAGTAGTCGGTGTGAGGGGCGTGTGGAAAGAGGCCTGGAGGAATGAGGTGAGGCACACACCGGCAGTGGGTGGGGCCTGGAGAATTTCGCTGGCAGAGGAAAGGGGGCACCGTCAGAGGAGAAAGGAGAGAGAGACTTGAGACAGGGTCTGTCAGGAGATACAGTGCTGTCGCTGAGATGAGGATGAGACTGGATCTAGCCTTGAGGAGACCAGAGAATTATGGAGATTCTCTTCCAGAGACTCAGAAGGAAGTCTGCAAGGGAGGAAGAACCATGTCTCTGGTGGCAAATCTATGGATCACTGTGGCATCATCCTTCACGACACAGCATCTAGGCTCCCAAAATTTCATTCCCTTCCCGCGTTCCCCACCACATCCCCATCCTTTATGTGACCTCTCTAATTAACTGGGTCCCAGCATCACCTTGGACCTATTCTCACTGTCTGATCACTGTGACTGTCCATCGCCAAGGGCCTGGACATAGCCTCTGCTCCCATGTGTAGAAGAAGAATTTCACCCAGAAATTCCCATCTATACATGTTGACTTAGAGGCAGAGCAAAAAATAGGTCTAAGTGCAGAGGTTCAGCCAGTCAAGGGCAGAAGAGAGCCAGAAGTCATCCTACAAGGTCCTTATGTGACTGTCAACAAGTTCCTCCTCTGTATGCCTCTGTTTCCATAGAAGCTGATGGCTTCTGGGGCTTTTACCCACTTTACTATTCTAGTCTTCGGTAATTGTATACTGTACTTGTTTTAGCAATTTCTGTGGCCGGGAGAAGTTCTAGAAAGTTCTGGTGGCTACAGGCAGATGGGGAAGGCAAAGTGGTGTGTTTTAAGCCACAGAAGGAGACTGGATTGCTCATTTCCATCCTCCAGCTGCTTCTCCCCATCTCTCTTCCCAGTGTCTGCCTAGAGGTCTCTGGGTTGAAGAACATAAGCATTAAGGCAAATGAAAGTGGCCTGAGGGGACCTTTGAGGGTGCAAGGTGGGGTCTAGAGGGAGGGAGACAAAGGAAGCAGCTATTTGGGGCCAACTACATTTCCACCCTCTCCTGCCCAAACCATCCCAATACCCTAATTAGCCAGTCCCTCAGGCCCCTGTTAGCCAGGCCGGCTGAGCGCCCAACTCTCTGGGGACCAGCCCGCTTACCTAATCAGCCCTTCACTCCTTAAGAGCATAAGAATCTCCTCTCTCTCTCTCTCTCTCTCTCTCTCTCTCTCTCTCTCTCTCTCTCTCAGAATCCAGCGTCCCATTCCAGACATTAGGGCTAGTGCAGGATGGTACTGAGTTCTCACAATGAAAGCGCCTGAATTTTGAGTGATGGAAGAGTTGAAGAGAATCCAGACAAAGTTTGAGGGCTCCTTTCCAATTTTGAGTTTTCTTTCAAGCTTGTGGGACCAAGATGTGTAGCAAAGGATGGAGCCATGATCGGGGTGCTCTACAGTACCCCAAGCCTTTAGACTGGTGCCTCTCAGGCCCTTATGTATAGCCAATATTCACCCCAACCTGGAACCTCCTCCCCCATCTCAGGCCCCTTCCCAGCCTATCTCCCCCCCCACCCCACCCCCACCCCACACACACCCGCACTGTCAGCCCAAACACATGATAAATTGCCCTGTCAACAGAATTCATTCAGGGACCAATTAATTCCACAGAAATGAACCAGGAGCCATCAGTTGCTGAAAAACTCGGAGTGCAAGGAGCGGAGGGAGGGGGTCCAGGCAGGGGGTGGGCGGCAGGGGAGGGGATGGGGAGGCCGGGGAAGTTAGTCTGACAGAAATTGGTCATTTAATGCTTAAGTGCACGCTAGACAGCCCTGTCATCGCCCGAGGCCCCCGCGCGGGATTAATTATCAGGGGGGGAGAGGGCAGCCTGGCCTAGCCCAGCCGTCTGTCACCAATGAAGGCTGGAGTCACCCAGGCCCTGGGCCACCCTGGGTCCACTTCTAAGCCTCCAGGTCTCCCGACTCTCCCACTTCCAGGCCCCTCCCATCTAGTTCAAGGCCCAACCACATTTAGTCATGGCCTTACCACCAGCTGGCCCAACCAGAAAGACTTTCTCAACCACTTAACTGAGTTAGGTACCATAACTCCTTACCCTCCTGTATCATTATCCTCACCCATCTTAGGGGACGTTTGTAACCCAAAGCACAACTGTCCATTCATTGATCCTAATCTGAGAGAATGGTACCACCATCCATTCAACCCCACAAGTCGGCGTTCTGCCAGTCATCTTGACTCCTTCCTCTAACTCATCCAATCAGAATCCAAGCCTTAGGGGTTCAAAGCCCTGGGAATCTAACAAATCTATTTCACTTGCTTCCAGCTCTCTTCTACTACTCAAGACTGAGCCATCGCAGCCTCTGCCTCCACTCCAGCCTTACGCTTTTGTTTAGAGCTACTGCAACCATCAAAACACAAGTAACATTCTGTTATGCCTCTCTATCACACACACACACACACACACACACACACACACACACACACACACACACACACACATTGGTAGACTTCCATGAGCCTGCAAGAGGTCTTAGTCAAACTCTTAAACAACTTGCAAGCCATATGCTCTAGTCTCTTCTGCTAGCCAGACACACCTCTAGCATGCTGCCCTGTGTTCTCTGTCTCCAGGCCCACTGACCTTCCCTGCTGGCATTTGGAAACCTTGTTCTCTTAGCACGACTTACTCCTTCCACTCTCGGACTCCCAGCACTCAGGTAACTAACTCCTAGCTGTTTTTCCAAACTCTGATTTATGTCCTGTAGGCAAGAACCCTCTTCTGACCCTTGAGGTACTTTTATGGTTCTTCAAACCTCCACAAATCATTCGCTCACAGATCACACTAGTAATTGTACATTTGTTCTTTCTTTTCATGTGTAGGCATGTATGTCTATGTGAGTGTATGCCTTGAATGTGTAGGTGCCCACAGAGGCCAGGAGAGAGCATCCGGTCCCCTGGCTCTGGAGTTACAGGTGATTGTGAATGCTGGGACAGAATTGGGGACTTCTGGGAGAGCAGCAAGCTCTCCCATGGAACCGTCTCTCCAGACCCTTGTTTAGTCTTCCCACCCTTGTTAAGTTCCATGAGAATGGAGTCCATGATTTATTCTTAGAATCTAGCACTTAATAGATACTAGAAAACACTTGTCAGATGAATAAATGTCTGGCCCTGCCTTGGCTCAGGCCCTAGCCTGACTTAAGAGCCTGGTTCCTCAGAATCAGAAGTCTACTGGTAGCTCAGGACAGGCTAGGGGGCTAGAGAGGTGAGACTCTTTAATTTCAAAGACTGTTTAAGCAACTTGTAATCTCATAATACTGATCCCAACAGCTGTGGAGCCGGGGCGGGGGCTGGGGTGGGGGGTGGGGGTGGGGTCCTGAAAGCTAGAGGTTGGGCTTAGGGTGGGGGGAGGTCCTGAAAGCTAAAGGTTACAGTTTTAGAGCAAATGGCCAGGTAGACTTGGGGGTAGACTTCCTAAGAGAGCAAAGATAGGATCTGGGTAAAGCAGGCTTGGCTCAGAGCCTGTGCTGGCTGAAATCACGTGCTGGTAGGGGACAGAGCTGAAACATCCCCAAACTGATGACATGGTCATTAGAATTTGAGCTGACAGGACCTGAATACTAACTGGGTGACGAAAAGGAGATGTAATTTAAAAAGGGTGATGAAGGCCAGGTTGAGTTTGGCCTTTTCCCTGCCTATTTCTTAGGGTGATCAAATGCAAAGTGTTACTTGAAAAATTAATTCTGCTACTAGACAGAGTGGTCGAAGGGAAAGTAGAGGCCGGAAGCCGTCAGGAGGCTAGTGATTGAAATCTGTGCATTGAGTGCTGTGATTAAAATCTGCAATGACCCCCATAGGTTGTCTTTTTAGTGATTGAAATCTGTGCATTGAGTGCTGTGATTAAAATCTGCAATGACCCCCATAGGTTGTCTTTTTAGTGCTTGTTCCTGAGTTGATGGCACCATTTCTGGAGGCTGTGGAAACTTTGGGAGTGGGCTTAGCTGGTGGCTCTTTAGTCCCTTGCTCTAGTCTGGCTCTTGGCTTCCTGATCTACTCTGATGTGCACAGCGCTCAGCACATTTCTGCCACCATGAACCATGGTGATCTGCCAGAACTTCTACCCATGATCAACTAAGCCTCTCTGAAGCCAAGAGGTACAGCAAAGCTCTTATCTCCTAAGTTGTTCTTATGAAGTATTGTGGTCACAGTGATAAAAAAAAAAATAATCAATACAGTGAGCAAGGGGGAGAGAGGAGAGAGAGAGAGAGAGAGAGAGAGAGAGAGAGAGAGAGAGAGAGAGAGAGTCACTGGAGTAGCAGGCAGATCTAGACTTGGCTACCAATTAGATATGAAGATGAGGAAATGAACAGAGTAAAAATGACTGCCTCCAAGGCTGCATTATGTGAGACTGGATGCTGGTAGGGCCATCTGCAGAGGTAAGAAGAGGGGCCGACTTGGAACTCTAACAATGAGCGTGATTTTGTATATTGATTTCCCATGCCTGAGTTGGCTGTGCCTGGGTGTGATGTCCCATAAACAGAGTTACAGTAAAGTAGCTCAGGAAATTGGGAGATAGATGCTCCTGCCTCAATCTTCTACCCTCTAAATTTGTATTTCAGTGTGAATGGTGCCTATAATTCTTCAGCTGAATAATAGTAAAATACCAAACCACAATAATCTCCTAATTTTACAATACAGCAAAAATGTGTCACCATAAGGTGAAATTGATAGTGCAGAACTATAATGATGTATTGTAGAAACAAGATAATCACATGACAGTTCACTAATATTAACCAGAAATGATGGGCCAATGCACTACAAGTTATCAATACTTGGCTGTAATACAGTAACCATGTAATCA
>CABHPP010115374.1:10177-26794 GCA_902168425.1 Peromyscus attwateri
CGCGCGCACACACACATACACACACACACACACACACACACACACACACACACACACTAAGTTTAACAAAAGTGATAGGATAGCCCCAGAGAGTGTTGGTTTTAGAAAGTGCAAAAGACAGCCCGGGGTTACTGAAGTCACAGCCCGAGCAACATTAAGTGGTGGTAGGCACAGAGACCAGGAGTCTCGGGGACCGTCCTTCCATCCCATTTGACTTCTCTGTCCACTCTGTCTTTGCAAGTCCTCTGCCCTGCCAGGGTCCAGTCCCCCTCAGTCCCTACAGTCACCCCCCCCCCCCCCCCCCCCTTCCGCCCCTTCCCTTCCCCCCCGCCTCCCCTTCTTCCCCCCCCCCCACCCCCCCATCCCCACCCCTCCAGCCTTGGCGATAAAAGAGCCAGATTGGAGCGGGTGCCACGCAGCTTCATTCCCCACCATATGGGCCCAAAAGCCAAATCGTCAGCTAAGCGATTAAATCAAGTATGTCGAACAAAATGTTATGAACTGACATTATGGGTATATAATTTTATGCCATTTGTTGCCATCTGTTTATCTAAACAGCCCCCATTCCACACAGACATACAGACTCACACCTTCCCTCCTACCCTCCATTCAGCAGATTCCCCACCCAACCAGGGCCAGAGGTCAGGGACAAGAAGACATGTCCACAGAAGTCAAAGAACAGAGGCATTTGAGATCCATGGGAATCCAAAAGAATTGGGGGGCCAGGATCCCTGGATGGCTGGGATAGAAGAGTAGGGGCCATTACCACTCACTGACCTGAGAGGGGCAAGGCCCTATTAGAGGTGGAGGCTGACTCCTCAGAAGTCATGACCATAAGGGCTGTGACTGGGGCCCCAGCTCAGGACTGTGGACCAAAGCCAGGGAACCTCACTGGCAAGCCTCCAGCATGGCACGTGACACATGAGTGGGCGTGTGTGCTGTGCAGGACTGGTACGAGAGTAGCAGCTGTGCACGGCCATGGCTGTGGACAGGTCTCTGCCCTGCCTGCTCCGGGCCTGAGATCCCCTCAGAACCAAAGGCACAAGTAGGCGTCCAGAGGCTTCAGTTGGACTCATTCCTGTCTCAGCAGGAGGCCACAGGACAGGTGCCCTGTCATGCCCAGACACGGGGTAGCACTTCCTGTATCCCCTTGATGACAGGTCTGTACTCCCTGTGAGCTTGAGCGTGAATTCCCAGTGACAGGTACTCAGCCACTCTGTCCTTCCAACCTGTGTCTGTTCTCCAGTGTGAGTCCTCTGTGTGTCTGTCCGGCGTCTACCACATCCTCTCGGCTGAGTGTCCTCGACCCTTCTGCCTTCTTATTGGTTTTCACCCTTTTCCGAAATCTGCTTCCGGCTTGGTGCAGACTCAGGCCTTGGGCTTCACCACTTGAAGGTGATCTCCACAGAGGATACGGGCCAGGGTGAGGAGCCACGGTAAAAGGAAATGTTACACACCAGAGACACAGGTGGCGAACAATCAGGTGGTCCTGGGGGCATTGAAAGCTATGGAGCTATGCCGAGAGCCAGAAGGAGGGTGGCTGTCAGCCAGGAAGTGTGAGGAAGGCGCTGGGACCTCATGCCCACATTGACAGTGCAGGAAAGTCCAGGAGAAGAGATGGAAGACAAATTCTCTAGTTTATCAAGACACTACCCCAACACACATACACACACACACACACACACACACACACACACACACACACTCAGCAGGTCTCTGATGCACAACCATACCCACTCTGGCAGACACCTATAAGGAAGCCCACAGTAACACCTTCCAGATAACACACCATCTCAACCAAGTACAGAGTCACTAGTAAAATAGCTCTGCTCTCTGAGCCCAAGCCAGGCATCTCCAGGCCCACTTTGCAGGGGGCTACGTGCAGGTGTGTGAGCCCAGGAATGCTGAGCTCAGCCTCCACTTCCATACACCGGACCACAGGGTTACCCACAGGGCTACCTGGTATCATCAGAGACCCAAGTGTCCATCACTGCTACAGGAAGAGATTGGAACCACCCAGAGAGAGCCAAAAGTGAGAGACAGAAAGCCAAGAATGAAGCAGACTCAGCCAGGAGAGGCTTGAGGCTGCACTCAAGACCGAGAGAGCGGAGACAGACACTGGTCAAGGGGCAGAAGAAGACTAAGAAAGACAAAGAGAAGAAAGAGACTCAATGGCCAACCGGGAGAAAACGGAACAGCAAGCCGTGCGAGGGGACGCTGCGGGCGGGCGGGCGAGCGGGCGGGGGCGCCCGGGACGCGGGAGCCGGGCCTGCGCGGGTGGCGGCAGCGGCAGAGGCTGGAAAAGCTCATTTTGCTGGTAATTTACTCTCCTGCTTTTGGGCCGCTCCGCCTGCCGCTGCCGCCCGCCCGGGCTGCCTGTTCCAATATTAGATATAAACAAGTAAACTGTGTAATGGATCACATTAAGCAGGCCTTGCGTCTTGAGGCAGGATTTAATTTGCATGGCAGATTAGCTTGTCTTCCCAGCAAGGCACCCCGGGGCACCCCGAGCTGTAATAGGATCCCGCCTCTTAGAGCCCATTAAGGCAATTGAGAGCGCCTCCTAATCTCCCTCCCCGCCCAGCACCAGAATCCCCTCCTGCCGGACTGGGAGGGACTTGTGATGGCCGGACCCCATCTTGTCACCCTGGGTGGTGCCCCATCTCAGGCCCCACCTCGCCCTTAAAGTGACAACCCCAAATCCTGTGGGCTGCCCTCTTCTACCTCTCGCTTCTGCACCAAACCTCAGAGAAGTTTGCTTTTTCTCAATCCCAAAAGACGTGAGCTAGGGGACCGCTCTCATCTCACCTCCAAGTGTACCCAAACTCCAAGCCAGCAGTACCCCTTCCTTTCTTTTAACCGCGTGACTTGTGAGCCTTCCACCAACGAATGTGCTTCTTGACTGATGTCAAAAGCTAGAGTAAGTTCCATCCTGTTCTTCAGTTTCTCAAAGAGCAGCAGCTGTTTGTGGCGGCGCCTATCCCCTTAGCGATATAGTTAAGATGAAGTTCAGCGCAGGACTCTGACCTGCTTCGAAGTCAAAATGACCAAGTCACAGTTTGGTTCCAAATTGGGGCTAAAGCAAGTTGTTATGATAGCTCTCATTTGTGGAGGGGGGTGGGGGACTTGGCGGTGAATCTTCAAAGGAACCCTTTTAAATCAACTCCACTTTGAAGGCAACCGAGGCTCAGAGGGGAGAAATGACTGAAAGTTGAACGGCCAGGAATGGACAGCTACGGGACTCAACCAAGTCTCCTGACTCTAGTGCTGCAGCCTTGTGGCACACCATGAGGAATGGGCAAGTTTTAGGTTAAGGACTATAAGGACTATACCATGGTCTACATCAAGATTAAGCCATGGATGCCCCACTCCACCACCATCCCCAACCTCCCACTGGGCTCTTTTGACAAGAGATGCTTCTGAGTGGGCTTATTGAACGGATTGGAGCTGGAGGTGTCAGCATCCAAGGTGATTGATTCGCGGTAGACATGGAGGGGAGCTTCCAGTCTGTGGGCATACACCGCTGTGCTCCGGTATTGTTGGAGGGAGACTGAGCGGGATGGGCCAGGATGAAGAGTAGGCAGTGGAGGCTGGAAGCAGGGAGTTGTGGCCCAGGGTGGGTGGGATGGAGCCAGCCTGGTGGAGAAGGGTCAGTGCAGCCCTGCTTGGCTCACAAAGGGTCCTTGTTGTGGGTAATGGGACTCCCCCGGCAGCTTTATTTGCTGTCAGTGGCTTTTATTAAAGTCTCCAGTTTCAGACCCTCCAACCTCCAGGCATTGTGTGAGCTCCCCATGGGCCCTGCCCCCAGCCCCCAACCCCTGGCTAAGCTGACTCCAAGGGGCCTCCTGCCCTGCCCTGCCCTGCCCTGCCTCCCACCTCTACCTCCCAGTGTGAGAGCCCCTAGAGGCTGCACACTCAGCCTTCACCCTCAACACCCATCCAGTATGGAATCTACCACAGGTTGAGCTGACACTGAACACAGGGTGGTGAATTGGCCCGGAAGAATTCAGTGATGTACACATCTATGCACATGTATGTGTGTCCTCGAGGGGTGTGCACCCATCTGTTTCCTCAGCCTGAGTCTGCATAGATAGGCTAGAATGTGTACTGCTTGGTGATTGAGAAGGAGGTGGGCAAGAGGACTACAGCTTGATTCTTAATAGAATTTAGGGGCATTTAGGGGCACCTGCTAGACATCCTCATCCAGGGAATCCACCAGACCCCAGATCAGTTCTGGAGGTAGGAACATAAGGAACACCAGCCTCATCTGCCATCTGGATACCTCCTCCCTGCTCCCTTCTCTCCTTCTGTCAAGGGGTAGGAAGGAAGCCCTGGTGGGTAGACTCAGCCTTGACCTTGAGTAGGTAGGGGGTCTCAAATACACTGAATATCTGCAGGTAGTCTGGCCTGACTTCGCCCAGACCCAGAATTGTAGTGCAGCCTTGAATTCCCAGCCCTGAACCCAGGCAACTAAGGGAGACCTGGTCCTCACACACTTCTAGTTGACACAGCTGGGGTTTGGGAGTGGAGAAACTGAGGCCAGGCTCTGCAGGATGACCTCCTGAAGCAGAAGTTTGAATCAAACATGATGAGCACTTGGTCCCAGAGAGTCCTTACTGAGCTGGGGAAGCAGAAAAGGAACACAGAGGGAGGGCTGAGCAGTCACAGGTGGGGCCTGGGGTGGGGGTGGTCTCAGGCTGAGTGCTATGCCATGCCTGGTCACACTCTGAAGGGGCTGATGGAGAGATGGCTGTTCCTCTCTGTACCCACTCTGTGAGATCTGAGGAGGACATGGTGAAAAGCCTCTGGCTGTGTGTATGTTGTAAGGTGTGTTGGGTAATCTTGTATGAATGTGCATGTGTGTGCGTGTGTGTGTGTGTGTGTGTGTGTGTGTGTGTGTGTGTATGTGTGTGTGTGTTGGTGCGGCGGGTGTGTGTGTGTGTGTGTGTGTGAACACACGTATTTGGAATGAGTCAAGAAATCAATTTGCATGCTAGTATGTATCTCTTCTGGGGGTGCTGCCCCATGAGGAACAGCGCTGTGAGCTTAAGAGGAAGGTGTCTGTGTTTGAAGGTGAATACATGTGTTTGTTGTCAGCTGTCAGTTGTACAAACATTAGAGTGTGTCAGAGATGGGGAGGGCCAGGGGACCCACAGCCCTCCCCAGGGTCTTCTAAGCTCCTGGCTCGGCTTGTGCCAGGCCATTTGGGGAGCGCCCGTGCTTTATGGTGCGCGGGTGAAAAATGGAAATGCTAATAAGTAGTCGTTAAGTTGTCTTGCAAAAATGTTAAATGATAAATTGGGTAATGTTATTGTTGAAATGAAATATGTAAAATAAATGAGTTATTTATTTCTAATAAATATTTTGTTTACGATATATTTGTAGGGATGTTAATTATTTTCCCCCTCAATAGGGGCAACGTATAAATTCTAATAAAGTGTAGGCTGTGGGGAAGGCAGTGAGGATGGTGTCCACTCCTCTAGACCAGGCTGCTGAACTTCTTTTCCCTTGATGGATGTCAGGACACACTGCTGTCCCAGGCTCTGAACCTAGGGAGGGAAAAAAAAAAAAAAAGCAAGACCAGGTAAAGAACTCCTGTGATCCCAGCACTTGGGTGGCTGAGGCAGGAGAATAGTGAGTTTTAGACTGTCTAGGCTACATAACAAGATCTTGTCTCAAAAAGAATGAGAAGGGATGAAAGAAAGAGAAAAAAGGAAGGAGGGGGGAGGGGAGGGAGTCAGGGAAGAAGATGCATACATAGACTGGGTTCCTAGGAGGAACCACTGAATACCCCCAGGCTGGACCTGTTCCTTACCTAGGGGCTCAGCTCTGGGAAGTTGGTTGGTCACCGTGGGAACGACCTTCACACAAATAGCAGTAAATACCAACAGGAATCAGACAGTAGTCTCGTGTCACCTACACCTTCAACAGCACTGAGCGCTCACACTAGACCAGGTGCCCTCGGTGACTGCCACTCTTCCGCCCGTGTTGGGGATACCCAGAGAGGCAGAGAGTCCATCCTCCACTGTTTCTAGATCCCCACCTGCACCCCACTCTCCAGTTCAACTTTCTCTCAACTTCCTTCAAGGAAGCCTACCTTCCCCCACCCCCTTGATCCCACCTCTCCTCCCTCAGCAGTTCTCTTTCCAGCCACCACACCACCACAACCACCACCACCACCACCCCACCCCACCACCCCACCACCATTATACCACCACACCACCACACCACCACACCACCACCACCACCACCTGCCCCATGCAGGACTGTGCAGGACTAGTGGTGTCAGTGACCTCTTCAAGGTAATCCCAGCTGAGCCCCTTGGAGATCCATCTGACCAGAAATCAAGCTAGGCCCAGGCCTGGCCCCTGCGGCTGAACCATGGGGGTGGGGGTGGGGTTGCACATTCTCCTTCAGAACAAGCTGCTTCCCTGCAGGCATTATCTCCCTGTGGGTAATAAAACTGCTGAGGCAGGACCACCTGGTGGGCAGGGACAAGCAGCCCAGGGTCCTGACAGGACTGTTCTGTCCCTGCCCTAGGGGCCATCCAGCTTTCCCTCCAGTCTGCTCATCCAACTCCTGGAGCTGAACTAGACCCAAGTTCCCACGATGAGCCTCTAGGCTGACCAGCTGGGGGCTCAACCACTCAGAATGCCTTTCTCTGGAGTCTAGGGAGGGGGGGGGTGCGGTGTCACTGTGTAGGGTTGAGCAGATTCAGGGTGTTCCTGAGAGTTCTTTGAAGTTGAGGTGAAGACTCATCCTTCCTAGGCTGGAGTGCCTAAATGTCTGTCAGAAAGGGAGCCCTGTAGCTCTCTGTCCACCTACCTCTGCCTATCACCCCCATAAGCCTCTGCACCTGCTTTACAGAGAGCACCCTACCCACAGACACAGCCTGTGTGCAAGTATGTGCACACGCAAATGTGTGCACGAGGCCCAGTTTAGGAGAAGACAGAGAGACCTTTGGCCTTGACTGAGAGCATGCCACATGCATGGCCACGTTCACAAATCCCACACACAGACACACTTGGACACATAACCTCATGAGTACTGGTGCTGTATACATCCAGCCACAAAACCTCAGTCCCAGATAACCAAAGTCCTACAGATGCTCTTTGTGGGGAACTTGAATCAGGTCCAGGAGTTGTGAGGAAGAGATGGCCAAACAAAAAGGGTATATGAAATCATTACTCATCTGTGGGGCTTTGAGGTAGAAGGGGGTATTGACCCTGGGAGAGGGCGCCCCCTGCTGGACAGAACAGCCACACCAGCTCGCCACCTCAAGCTTTCTCCCTTACCTCAACCCATCATAAAACACTCAGTATACAAGTCTGCCACACAATGGATGAGGTGCAAGCAGGCCGCATAACTCTAGGTTCTTTTCAAAACATGTAAAATATTTGATCATCATTTGTTTAAACTGTACAAATAATCCACCCAGTTTTAATAGGATTTTTCTATGAATCGGCAACAAAGCATGAAATGTGATATTTTCACCACGAGTAGCTGGGAAATTAGTCACCTCTGTTCAGGAAGCCCCGCTGGCTGGAGACCCCCATACCATCTTGTCCCTCCCTCCCTCCCTTCCACCTCAACTACACTGGATCTTCAGACTGCTACGCCCTCAGCTTTTGCCTTTCTTAGGTAATGGAGGAGGAAATTCCAAGGAGCCCTTGGTGGTTATTATTTGGTCTGAGAGCAAAGATCAGAGACTTCGAACCCCATTTCACAGAGTCTCCACCTGCGTTCAAAGCCTCTACCCTGAATCCACCATAGGCTCCAGTGAAGGCTAGAGTCAAGTCAAGTTCAAGATGAACAGTCAATGCAGGCATAGTTATCTGGGATGGAGGTGTTGGTTGGTTTAAGAGCAGAAAGTTTGAACTATTCACCATTTTCCCCAGATGTCCCCAAAGGGTTCTCAAATGCTAGGCTGCTGCACACCCACATATGTTATGCACTGTCAGGAGTGGGACCAATGAACCTGCCAAGGAGACTGTCAAACTCCCCACCTTAGGCTGGGGACAGAAGGTGCTGAGACCAAGGAGCCACATTGGTTACTGGAGGTCAGACCTGGAGATCTAGGGAAGCATCGAGGGGGCCATCAAAGGTGGGAGTCCAACAGAAATTGGAGATGAAAGTCTCAGAAGAGGCCAGACTTGGGGAGTCATATGGGCAAGAAACTATCCACTGTCCAAGAAAGGTTTTCCAATTTCCTTCCAGAAGTCTCTTGACTCCTGACCCCTGACCCCTAACCCTACCACCAAGCCCTGCAGTCACAAAATATTCCTCCTCTGCCTCAGGGCCCTGTCTGGAAAAACAAACAATCCATGCCAGTGACCAAGGACCTAGAAGCAGAGCTGGCTGGCCCTGAGGCATTCAGTCAGCTTAGGCCAAAGCCTGGTGAGGCTCAGCCTCAAAGTTGGGCATGGGCCATGGGGGAGGGGAGGTGGGCCTCCTTCAGGCACCAAACCACTGTCCACGTGCTCCACATAGAGCAGGGGCCCTTCCTTTCTGCCCCCTGCCCCTAGCCCTAGTTGAATGAAACTCAGGGGGTTAGGGGAGCTATTCATGGAGCCAGAGAATGTGTGAGCTGCCCAGCAGCCCCCTCTCATTAGGGGACCCCCGTCAGGTGGCGCTCATTAACTTCAAGTTGTCTCTTGTTTTAAAACTTGAGTGAGGGGGGCAGGGTGGCGGGCACATTGTCTGGCTACTGCCCCAAAGAGATTAGGCACCAGGGGGAGAGGGCAGGCAAAGGCCCTTTAATTAGTTACTTTGAAAGCTTCCCTGTTCCCCTTTCTCTCAGGCCTCCCTCCTACCTCCCCCACCCCTCACCCGGCTGGGCCCAGCTTCGAGGGGGGACAGTCTTTTCTGCTTGGTAAAGCTGCCTGGTCACTAGGCTTAAATCCTTAGTCTTTGTTCCCGCCTGGACAATGGGCCCAGTGCATCAACCATAGAGGCCAGAGAAGAAGCAGGGCCATCTCCTGTGAGGTTGGACCCAGCTGAGGCAGTGTATCCTGGCACCAGGACACAGCAGGGGCTGGACATCATGGACCCTTTCTAGGCAGACAGGAAGAGGACAGGAAGGACACACACACACACACACACACACACACACACACACACACTTGCTCCTCAGCCTCAAGTCTAACTTTGGCACAGAGTAATGAGACAGTCCTCAGGCCAGGGTCCTTTTACATATGGAGTTTCTTGGGGTCTTACCTAGAACCTCTTCCTGTCTATGAAACGGAAAGAATGGCTTGAGAGCTGAGTTAGGCTCTCTCTCTACAGTTCATTAATGAGTCGCTGCTCTAGCCTCTGTTGTCTCCCCCATTAAATGGAGGAACTAGAGCCAGCCATGGTGGGCACACACCAGTAACCCTAGCACACAGGATACGGAGGGAAGGGTAGGTGAGCTTGCGGCTGGCCTGGGATATACAGTGATTTCCAGGACAACTTAGACTATCTACTAAGAGCCTTTCTCAAAACAAAAACAGAACAGGAGCCTGTGGATGGCTCAGCAGGAGAAAGCACTTACCACTGAACCTGACAACCAGTATTGGAGCCCCAGAACCTGTCTGTCACCTGGTAGAAGAGAATCAGCCCCTGCAAGCTGACCTCTGACATCCACGTGTGCAGTGTGGCACACACAGAGGAAAACACACAGAAAGAGACACGGGCTTGGGATGTACCTCAGTCAGTAGAGTGAGTGGCTCCCTAGCATGCATGAAGCCCCAGGTTTCATCTCCAGCACCACATAAAACCAGATGTGGTAGCACACACCTGTGTGATCCTGGCACTCAGAAGGTGGAGGCAGGAGGATTAGAAATTCAAAGTCCTCAGCTACATAGTGAGTTTGAGGCTAGCCTGGACTACATGAAACTGTCTCAAAAACAAACAACATGGCCGGGCATGGTGGCGCATGCCTTTAATCCCAGCACTGGGGAGGCAGAAGCAGGCGGATCTCTGTGAGTTTGAGACCAACCTGGTCTACAAAGCGAGTTCCAGGACAGCTAGGGCTGTTACACAGAGAAACCCTGTCTCAAAAAAACAAAAAAACAAACAACATCAGTAGCAGCAATTTTAAAAGATGTGGAGGAAATCACACCTTCCTCTTAGGTCCTGAGGACTGGATAGCTTGTGTAAAGCCATCTAGCCTAATGTCTATATATTGTAAACATTCCATCCATGTTACAGGTTCTCCCTTGTATGGTCCCTAACAGCCAGATCTGACCCCACACCCTCTGCTATTAAGAGGCAAGCATATGGGACCATTCTGCTTCTAGGTACCAGTGGCAAATAAACTAAACAAACGAACTGCCACATTTGAGAAAGGGTTATTGGACAGGCCTGAGGAGGAGGGAGGAAGAGGAGGAAGAGATAGCCAAAGGGGGGGGGGTGGTGTAAACTGCACGTGAGAGAGTATTTCTGCCTCGTCAGGGGGTGTCTCAGGGTAGGGGGGGAGAGGCTGAGTTGCAGGAAGAGATGGTGATTTGCCTAGGTCAGCAGATTAATGGTACTAACGAAGTTTCTGAGAGCATGGTGAGTTGGGGGGTCGAGGGCGTCCATGTGGAAAGGCACATGACTAGGGATTGATCAGGCTGTAGATGAAACAGAGAGAGCTTCCCGGACAGCGGAGGTAGGAAATGCCAAAACCAATTATGCCCCAACCCCTCTGGCCTCCAGATCCCTCCTCCAGAGAGCAGGGAAGAGGCTGTGACCTCTCTCTGTGGGTGTGTGCACTCCCAGACACACACATAGACACACTGCTCACATGCCTAGGTTATTCTCTGTGTATCCAGAGGCAGACCCACTGATAGGAAGGGATAGCCTCAAGATGTTAGTGTTGGTTTGTAAAACACACACACACACACACACACACACACACACACACACATTTGTATCATTTGACTCTGCATTGTTGTCCCCACCTAAGTGTCTTTGTCTGGCCAGTACATGAGTTACCAGACGGAGGTAGCCAGGGAACCACAATAGCAGAAGAAATTAAAAAGTGGAGACTTTCTCCTCCGCAAACCTACACTGGGCTCAACCCTAGGTCTTGTCATATCAAGCCGTTTGGGTGATTAATTCTTCAAGTAGATAACTGAAAATTTACCAGCCTCTGGTTAATGGGAGTGTACCCCACTTTGGGGAAAGGCTCCCTTACGAAAATAATCAATTGTGCATTGATTCCTTTTAACAGCCCAAGTTTGTTGAATGAATAAGTGTGGCAGGTTGGGCACCCTCTCCAGTTTAAAGAATTCACAAAGGCTATCAAAGAACCAGATCAAAGAGTGAGCAAACATCCCGTACAGGACCTGGAGAAGCCCTTGGTTAAAAATCAACAGTTAGGAGGTGATTAAGCGTAAGATAGGCCCTTCAACTCCTAACTCCAGCCCAACAACAGTGGGGGTTGGGGGCTTTAGAGGAGGGGGTGAAACGACTAGCCCAAGGCACATGAAGGCTTGAATCTGACTCCTGCATGGGAAGGAGCGACTTCTCTAAAGTGGTGTGTGTATTGTCGGCACCAGGACCTCAAACACAGGACAGAAATCGTATCCAGTGCTTTATGTTGAGTTGTGTTATTATAGTTATTAGCAATCATGCCTTATCATAAAATCACTTTTCTTTAAATATGTAAGGGAAAAAAAAAAACGGCTATTCTTAAAGTGAGTTCTATCCAGTCTATTCCTCTGGGAAATTGTTTCCAGTTTTATAGTATAAGGGTGCTGTAAACCAACAAGAGAGTGAGATAAGAGCCCTGAACACTCACATGAGGCCCTGTTGGACATTGATGCATGACACAAGGAGCCACCACCACATGCTAGGATTCACACGGTGTCCTTTTTGTGGGATTAAACTCCAAAAGAACTGCACAGCCAGCGCCCCCCACCCGCGTGGAGATCCTAACCCACCTCCTTAAACTCCAATCTCACAGACTCAGCCACTGAGGCTCTTGACCCTATGATGGCTCCCTCTTCCCATGCCTCCCCAACAGCTACCCTGCACCCCGCCACAATGTCTAGGAGGGAGACTGCTCCTCTTGGGGCCTGCAAGCTTTTGTTAGCGTTATGTGAGCCGCTAGCGACAAGGGCCCTGAAACCCAACTCGACCAAACTCATAAAAGGGGTCACTGTCTCTTTAATTAAAGTTCCCTGTTTGGAGGTTAAAGACAAACCCGTTTGATGGTGCAGGTGTGTAGAGGTGGGGGTGGGGGAAAAGAGTGGAAAGGGATGGAGGGAAATGGAATTCTATCCTTGGAAAGGAGCAAGGAGGGGCCTCTGAGGGCAGACTGGCTGACCGACTAGAAGGTCTGATGGGCGAGCTGAGGGTCCCTGGTGTGGGGAGGACCACAAGGGAATAAATCAGGGAGCCTAGGGGCCCCCGGGCAGCTGGCTCTGATGCTTCTCAAGCATGCGTGCAGTCCAGGCCCGGAGCCAAGCCTGCGCCTACTGCATACTGTGTGCCTCAGCCACCACGCCCAACATTATGCCTCGCTGACCACTCCCCTTGGCCACTCTGGGATTTCCCCCCTTTTCCATCCCAAAAGTTCTCCATTAAATGAGGGCCCAGGGCCTAATCTCATCTCCACACAGAAGCAACTTCATCACAGTTTAACATAAAAAGATCAGCTGGTATCGACCCGTAATTTGGACCCATGCCACGCTATTGGCAGGAAGACAGAATAAGTTAGGGTGGCCATGTTTCAAAAATTCTCTGTGTGCACTCAATCACAGCCCAGGGAAGGCGGGCGGGTGCGTAATAACCCAGCCGCGCTCTCCATTTCCCCTGTAGATCAATGCTAATACCAGGAGGCCCCGGAAGATGGATGGAACCGACAGGAACCTTGAAATCCCGACACGGGGGCTGGTGCCTCAACCGATAAAGAATTTCATTGCTGCTGGGGCAGGGACACCGAAACCCTTGGGGTTGTGGGGAGACAGTCTGGTGGGAGTAGAGAAGCTCACGGTTACCCCGTCGCTTGCAGGCATGCACACTAACCCTGATACACCTTAGCTCGCACACCGCTAGCCCAAAGCACTAAAGCCTTCTTAAGGAGGCCATGGCTCTGCAAGTCACAAGGGGTCTCGGGATCACTCAGACACACCAACAGGGAAACTCAGGCCTGCCACAGGTAGGCGGATAGATCTGCTGCAGTGAGATACACTCACTCTTAGGAGTCCACTCCTGCCACGGTGAGACACTAAGCTGGCAAACAGCCACATGGTACGTTCTTTCCTTTCTTCCTTCCATCTCTGCCTTCTTTGTGTTGTCTTCTGATGTTGTTCAGAAAGTTGCTGGCTGATGGGAAGTTTGAGAACTTCCTAAGAAGTAAGCCACGAAGACCAAGGCATCTAGACAGATGCACATGTGCTGGGCTGAAGGCAAGGGTCATGGGTCCACAGGACAGCTCAGCTGCAGACCTTTGGGCCTCTCTTTCTGTGTCTATAAAACCAGATGCTTGACTGGCTCTTTCTCCCGCCCCTGCCCCCCGCCCCCCTCACCCTTACTCTCTCATTTTAAAAAGTCTCATCATGTAGCACAGGCTAGCCTAGAGCTCCCTGTGTAATCCAGGCTGACCTCCAGTTTCTGGTGATCCTCCTGCCTCAGTCTCCTGCATACAGGGATTATAGGATCATAGACTTTAACTCAACATGGCCAACTAGAACAGAGGCATTTGTAAGGCCACCTGCCTTCCAGCTCTGAATTTGTCTATCCAGACACATATACTTGCAACATCACACGCAAACACAGGCAACCCCAAAGCCAGCTTTCTCAGTTTTGTTTGGTTTTACATTTTTTAATTTAATTGACAGACTAAAACATAAAATTTGTCCATATTAATATGCATTATTAATGTTCAATACATGCATGGGTTGCAAAAATATTTAAATATGGTTTAAATGTATATTTATTTCCTTAAACATCATTTCTGTATGATGAAAAATTGTAAAAATCTTTCTAGTTTTTTAATGGAGAGTATATAATTATTATTGGTATACTCCTTATCTTTTTAGGATGACCTACACACACACACACACACACACACACACACACACACACACACACACGGGGGGGGGGGGGGGTCTTTTCCACAAGAGTCTACAGCAGGCATACCAGCTCCCCATCTTTCCCAGAGCAGGATGTCAAGGAGTTTCAGAAACCCACCCCCTCAACCCTCCTAGCAAACCCCCATAAGGAGCAAAGAATCAGGAACAAGAAAGAGATACAGAGAACTGTCAAGAGTTGGGGGGGGGGGGGCGGGGGGAAGCTCTGGGCTGAGGCTGGGTGCCAAGCGCTGGCTGACGCCTGCTGGCTGATTCCCTCCCAGCCCTCGAAGGACAGGAGCCATTTGTATGGCCTGGCACTGACATCTTGTGGCCATCTCCAAGGATTGCAGGCATCTCAGAGAGGCGCTTGGTCCCCTACAGCGGGGAATATGGTCATAGCCTGGTCAGGACTGCAGGTCCCCGTCCCCCGGAAGCCTTCCCCACGCTCAGCTGCCAGGAACCACACAGGAGCTGGCAAGGACCTCCTGGAGGGTCAGGTGAAAGGACAGGAGGCCACCCTAGGAAGAGGCTTCACTTGATGACAAAAGAGCCTGAAGAAAGTAGATGTTTGAGGGAACTTCAGTCTCTGGTAGAAATAGAATTGTACCCTTCTGTAGCCTGCACCTGACAGGAAACTGACCCTGATCCAGGAGCTGGAGGCTGAGGGACTAGATGTGGCTTTTCCTAGGCAACCCTGCCAGAAA
The DNA here is from genome assembly GCA_902168425.1 of Peromyscus attwateri. Taxonomy (NCBI): domain Eukaryota; kingdom Metazoa; phylum Chordata; class Mammalia; order Rodentia; family Cricetidae; genus Peromyscus; species Peromyscus attwateri. Next base: position 24,927 of record CABHPP010115374.1, read on the forward strand.
GAGACTCGTCCTGGCCTCATGCATGTCCAGACTGCAGGGGAGTGTTTACCCTCCTTACAGCCTTAACCTGTTGCGGGTGAGAGAAGGGAAAGCATGACTTTGCCCTGGCAGAGCCTCTAACCTGAGGAGGAAAATGACTCAGCGCCTTGCCAGAGCCTCATCTCTCTCTGAGGATAGTGGAAGCCCCGAGCTATCACAGCCTCTCATAGAGAGCACTAGTCTGGAAATCTAAGAAGCCGACTTCTATCACCAGCCTAGGGCTGCCGAGGGGCTTGGGGCAGAGGACTGGAGTAAGTGGGGTCCCCAGAGCCAGTCTCCTCCATTCTGCAGAGATCTAAGGTAGGGACACACAGAGATAGCCATGGCTGAAGCAAGGCCTGCCTGGGGACTGCCAGGACCCATGCTTCCTCCTACTTACTCCACAGAGCCTCCTGTCACTCCTGGAACCAGGCCTCAGGCACTGAAAAAGTAGCAGTCCACCCTGAGTCCCCAGCCACAGAACCCTGGAGGTGCTGATGTGATGAGTTTGTTATAAATTAGAGACTCATTAAGAGAAGGTGTGAAGGGCTCAGTAACAGCTTTCGGGGGCCATCTTTTCGATTTCTTGCTCAGTTTGTTTACTGCAATTGTTCCTGTCTCATAAGCTTATTGCAAAACCAATAAAAATGATCTATTCAGAGAGGAGAACTGCTCTTTTGACTAGTAAGCTGCCATGTAGTCCTAGACCCCACCCTTCCCCCTTCCCGATGGCTGCAGCCCTAGCCTGGTTGACCAGCTGTCTCCTGCCGCGGGGTCAGCAGAGGGTGCCAGATTCCTGCTCACCAGAAACTGTGTCCACCTGCCATGCAGCCACCCTGGGCTGGCCTCGGGCCTCCAACCTGGCCCCATCACACCAATGACTGTGTAGCCCAGCCCTGCAGCCCAGCTCAGTTACAGGGGGATGGGAGGCCGGAACAGGGTCCAAGGACAGTCACGGGAGCTTAGAATATCAAGTGGAATGTTGCTGTTTCTTCACTGTGCCTCGATGAATCTGTGTCATCAGTATGAGCCTCCCTGCCCTGAGGAGCCCTGAAAACTAGTAGGATTAGGAGAAAGGCCTTCAGAGGTTCCCTACAATTAGAAGTTCCAGCTTTGACCTTGACGGAACAGAAGTCATCAAAGGCACAATTAAGGTAGCGGACATAGAAACCTCCATCTAAGGAAATGGGTCCCCCCCACACACTTGTTTCAGGAACGAAGTCAGTTGCGCTTAGTGACTACAGCAGTCTGAGACACCCTAGATTTCCCTGTATAGCTGATGTTGATATTAGTTTAGAGATTTTCAGATGATTATGGGGGAGGGGCACAGCAGAGGGGAGGAGACTCAGAGAAAATGCAACAGACCTCTTCGTGGACTCACACAGAAGTCCACAATGTCACAGTGGGAGACGTGAAAGCTTTTTCTTCCCATTCATTCCTCATCTCAGACACGGAGTCAAGGTCAGACCTGCAGTGACTTGGTCAAGGTCTCACAGTCAGTGGCGTCAGGAGGAGGACGCAAGGTAACCAGCCTTTGCCTCTTATTCTTTACAAAACTCTGTCTTCCACATCCTGTTCATGTCGAAGAGTATGGTGTCCTTCGCCAAGTCCCACAGCCATCGCAAGGCCAGACTGTCCTTCCCTCCTACTCACTGAGAGCAGGGTTGCTCTCTCTAAAGCCAGACTGGTCTTTCCCCAAGGCCAGACAGTGCACCAGTTCAACCCCAGAGCCTGGAGGAGGGAATAAAGCTTGGGAGAAGCATTTGGAGTTTCTCTGCCACTCCAAATGATAGCAGCAGTTGATGATGTCTATCTGTTTGGAGAAGGAGGACAAGGAGTGGAGGAGAGGT
>CABHPP010115375.1:0-44537 GCA_902168425.1 Peromyscus attwateri
TTTAGGACCAATGCTTTTAAAATTCATTGTCTGTATTTCTAAACACTCGTTTTTACATGACACACATAATTTGTCATCACATACAAAAAAAAAAACCTGGATGAAAAGAAGAAAACCCTTGCCATTACAAACGTCTGCCTCTAACACAGGGGCTAGGGTGGCAACTCCTTTGGTAAGAAAGTGAAAGACAGAAAAGATTTTGAATAGAAAGCTCACTGGAGGTTACCTCAACTATTCTGTCTCCAGGCTTCAAGGTTCCATTTTTGCCAGCTGGACTATCTTCAAGAACATGTTTGATGAAAATGCCCCTCATCACTTCACCACTGCTCAGGCGGCTCCCCATCCCTCGGCCACCAACGATGCTGATGCCCAAGGACTTGCTTGGTTCTCTCCAAAGTTCCACCCTATAACAAAAAATGAAATCGTAAACTCCCAGAGAAAAACACAAAGGAAAAGCTTCCTGAACTTTAGAATGTCCTGCAGATGACTTAGTTATTGATGAGGAAACACCATGACCTAACCAAAAGCAAGTTGGGGAGGAAAGGGTTTAGTTCAGCTAACAGTTCCACATCACTGTTCATCATCAAGGGAGGTTAAAAACAGGAACTCAAACAAGGCAGGACCCTGTAGGCAGAAGCTGGTGCAGAGGCCATGGAGGGGTACTTTTACTGGCTTGTTCCTTCTGGCTCACTCAGCCTGCTTTCTTATAGAAACCAGGACCATCAGCCTCAGGATGCCACTACCCACAATGCGCTAGGCCCACCCCATTGGGCACTAATTAAGAAAATGCCTCACATCTGGATCTTATGGGGGCATTTTCTCAATTGAGGCTCCCTCCTCTCTCATGATTCTAGCTTGTGTCAAATTGACATAAAACTAGCCAGTATAGATACCAAGAACATAGGCAATAATAAGATACAGACAAACTGGACTTCATTAAAATGAGAGGCAAAAGAGATAACTTACAGAAAGAAAACAATATTTGGGAATCACATCCGATAAGGAATTAATATCCGGAATGTATGAATGAAGTTTCTAAAATCCAGTTACCAAAAACCCAAACAACTGGATCAAAAATTAAGTAAGAGCTTGAATAAAAATTTAGCTACAGGCTTATAAATGGTTTGTAAACACATGAAACAATGATTAACATCTGTAGAGACACAATCAGTACCCAAGAATACATTACCTCATACCCATTAGGAGGAAAATTATTAACAAAACAGAAAATAACTAGTGTCTATGAGAATGAAGAGAGAAACCGGAGCTCTATGCATTTCTGGTGTGAATGTGACAGGTGTAGCCATAACAGCACATTAAAGACACAACTACCATATGGGAACACAACCAAAAGAATACAAATCAGGGTCGTGAAGAGGTATTTTAAATACCTACATCGGAAAAGCACCATCCACAACAGTTAAGAGGTCTACTAGAAAGGAAAATAAGGGCTGGTGAGGGGGCTTGGTGCAACAAAATGCTATCTGCACAATCCTGACACACCTAACTTTGTTCCCTGGAGTCCATAAAAGCCAAACGTGTCGGCTCACATCTGTAAATCCAGTACTCCTGTAAAGAGATGGGAGGCATAGAAGAACTACCCAGAAGCTCGTAGACAGCTAGCCTGGCTTACACTGAGCAGCAGAAACTGGAATGAGCTTGCCTCAAATTATTGGTAGGAGATAAACCAACTTCCAGAAGTTGTTCTCCAACCTGCCCGTGCACCCACACTCATGCACACACATGCCACACATACAATAGTAGATAATTTTAAAATGTAAAAGTGAACAAACAAAATGATACATAGCTTATTATGGAATTTTATTCTGTCTTAAAAAGGAAGAAAATGCTATGTGTTTTAACATACACAAACAGTATACTATGCTATATAAAATTGGCCAGCTAAATGAAGTAAGGACAAATGCCTATGGCTGCACTCACAGAAGTCCAGAGGAGATGTATTCAGGGACAGGACATAGAATGGGGTTTGCTCAGCTGGGAAGTGGATAGGGAGGTACTGTCCAATGAACACAGTCTTAGTTTTACAAGATGAAAAGTCTTCTGTAGATGATGGCACTATATTTATATAGTGAAGGTTCTTAAAGCCTCTGAACCACACACTTAGAAACAGAATAATAAATATGTCTAATCACAATGGCACCCTAGTCATAAAAGATTAAATTAAATACTTTCCAAATTACATGTTTTGTTGGTATTGATATTGGACTCGCATTCTAGGCTAAAGTGCAGGCGAGCAAAGAAGTGCCATTTTACAGGAGTGTTAATAATACAGACATTACATGATCAGGAGACTCAGCTACCACTGAACAGATGGCAGCTTCTAGGTTTAGCAGCCAAATCCAGGGAAAGAACACTTTTGCACACACTAATCAGAAGCTTGCCTCTGTGGGAGTCTTTCTTGCCAGAGCAGACCTGGTCATTAACAGTCAGGGCATGAAGGGCAGTCACTGCAAATATTCTACATTAAATGATCTTTCCAGCACCTCCCGAGATACCCTGAACTGCTTTGCACCTTTCACTCCAGGAAGCACAGCGGCTCCTCGCTGTTCTGTAAGTTGATTTCATATGCTACTACCTTGCAGCCCTAGCTATTGTCCATCCCCATCCACACAATAAACACAGAACTCACACAGAATAACTGGCAACAGATAAAGAGTTAAGGATGGAGGCTGAGGATTTCATTGGTAAAGTGATTGTTTGGTGTTTGCTGGCAAGCACTACAAAAGGAAAAAGAGGTAAGGATGGACTTACAGGACCATCCTGTGAAAAGGAGGAATGCAAGCATGAGGTGATTTTCAGTGAGGAAGAGGTTCAGGGTGTTGATAAGACCCTGCATCTATTCCAGACTTCATGGAAGACAATGATGTTGGACATTGAGGACAAGAAGACAGCATGGCCCAGTGTGTCCTCAATGCTGACATTTGGGGTGTTTCAATGAGAGGAAAATAGGCCTGCTGCAGAGTGAACGAATTGGCAGAAAAAAAGGGCTAGTGTAGGGCAGCGGGTGTGTCAGATGAGATGCACAACAGAAATATTTTTTCTTTGGTCAGGCAATTTTTTTTCTTAACTGAATATATACAGTCTTAGAAAGTTGATCTGTTTAGTTGGAAGAAATTGGATCATAATCTTTTGAATAAACAAGCTAAAATATCATTCAACATTTTCTCTCTAGATTATAAAAATAAAAAACCAACATCCTTTTCTATTTTAATATTTATTTTTATTATATTTATCTATTTCATATTTTATTTTTTAATAATAACATATATTATTGTAGCTGTTTGTATGTCTGTGCATGTATATGCACAAATGCACATGTGTCAGCATGAGGTATACACGCATGGCTATGCAGATGTGTGTACCTGTATTTGCAAATGTGTCAGTGTGAAATATACATATATGTATATATGTGCAGATGTGCATGCCTGTGTCCATGAAGAGGGAAAAAAAGGGTCTTCAGCCTCACTTCAATATTTCTTGAATTAGTTTTAACAGTAAATTGGTCAAAGAAAGTTAGCCACTGTATGTATACACATTAGAAGACAGGTAGGACTCTTGAGCTCTTAAGAAAACTTTAAAAAGGAATGACAGGAAATGTCCCCTAAGGCTGTTCATTGAAAAATAAGTGTTGATTTGTCTTGTTGACCATGTCCTTTGCTCTACAAAAGCTTCTCGGTTTCAAGATGTCCCATTGATTGATTGTTTCTCTCAGTGTCTGTGCTACTGGTGTTATATTTAGGAAGTGATCCCCTGTGCCAATGCGTTCAAGACTACTTCCTACTTTCTCTTCTAGCAGGTTCAGAGTAACTGGATTTAAGTTGAGGTCTTTGATCCACTTGGACTTAAGTTTTGTGCATGGTGGCAGATATGGATCTATTTGCAGCCTTCTACATGTTGATATCCAATTATGCCAGCACCATTTGTTGAAGATGCTTTCTTTTTTCCATTGTACAGTTTTGGCTTCTTTGTCAAAAATTATATGTTCATAGGTGTGCGGATTAATGTCAGGGTCTTCAATTCGATTCCACTGGTCCACATGTCGGTTTTTATGCCAGTACCAAGCTGTTTTTATTACTGTAGCTCTATAGTAGAGCTTGAAGTCAGGGATCGTGATGCCTCCAGAGGTTGTTTTATTATACAGGATTCTTTTGGCTATCCTGGGCTTTTTGTTTTTCCATATGAAGTTGAGTATTGTTCTTTCCAGGTCTGTGAAGAATTGTGTTGGTATTTTGATGGGGATTGCATTGATTCTGTAGATTGCTTTTGGTAAGATTGCCATTTTTACTATGTTAATCCTGCCTATCCATAAGCATGGGAGATCTTTCCCTTTTCTGACATCTTCAATTTCTTTTTTCAGGGACTTAAAGTTCTTGTCATATAGGTCTTTCACTTGCTTAGTTAGAGTTACCCCAAGGTATTTTATATCATTTGTGGCTATTGTAAAGGGTGATGAATCTCTGATTTCCTTCTCAGGCTGTTTGTCAATTATATATAGGAGGGCTACTGATTTCTTTGAGTTGATCTTGTATCCTGCTATGTTGCTGAAGGTGTTTATAAGCTGTATGAGTTCCTTGGTCAAATTTTTGGGGTCACTCATGTATAGTATCATGTCATCTGCAAATAGGGAAAGCTTGACTTCTTCCTTTCCAATTTGTATCCCCTTAATCTCCTTATGCTGTCTTATTGCTCTGGCTAGAACTTCAAGTACTATATTGAGTAAGTATGGGGAGAGCGGACAGCCTTGCCTTGCGACAGCCTACAGAATGGAAAAAGATCTTCACCAACCCCACATCTGACAGAGGGCTGATATCCAGAATATATAAAGAACTCAAGAAATTAGACATCGAAATGTCCAACAGTCCAATTAAGAAATGGGCTATAGAACTAAACAGAGAATTCTCAACACAGGAAGCTCAAATGGCTGAAAGACATTTAAGGAATTGCTCAACATCCCTAATCATCAGGGAAGTGCAAATCAAAACCACTCTGAGATACCACCTTACACCCATCAAAATGGCTAAGATCAAAAACACTGAAGACAGCTTATGCTGGAGAGGATGCGGAGCAAGGGGAACTCTCCTCTACTGTTGGTGGGAATGCAAGCTTGTACAGCCACTTTGGAAATCAATATGGTGCTTTCTTAGAAAATTGGGAATCAACATCCCCCAAAACCCAGCTATACCACTCTTGGGCATATTCCCAAGGAATGGTCAATCATACCACAAGGGCACATGCTCAGCTATGTTCATAGCAGCATTATTTGTAATAGCCAAAACCTGGAAACAACCTAGATGCCCTTCAACTGAATAATGGATAAATAAAATGTGGTACATATACACAATGGAGTACTACTCAGCAGAGAAAAACAATGACATCATGAGGTTTGCAGGCAAATGGATGGATCTAGAAAAAATCATCCTGAGTGAGGTAACCCAGACTCAAAAAGACAAACATGGTATGTACTCACTCATAGGAGGATACTAGATGTAAAACAAAGGATGACTAGACTGTTATTCACAACTCCAGGAAGGCTACCTAGAAAACAGGACCCTAAGAAAGACACAGGGATTGCCCAATGACAGAGAAATGGATGAGATCTATATGAGCAAACTGGACGTGAGGGGGTATAATGAAGGGCAAGGGTCGAGGGAAAGAGAGCTTAGGGGAGTGGGAGATTCCAGCTGGATTAAGAATAGAGAGAGAGAACAAGGAAAAAGAGAACATGATAAATGAAGACCCCATGGGAATAGGAAGAAGCAAAGTGCTAGAGAGGTCCCCAGAAATCCACAAAGATACCTCCACAATAGACTACTGGCAATGGTCGAGAGAAAGCCCGAACTGATCTACTCTGGTGATCGGATGGCCAAACACCCTAACTGTGGTGCTAGAAATCTCATCCAATGACTGATGGAAGCAGATGCAGAGATCCACAGCCACACCCCAGGTGGAGCTCCAGGAGTCCAAACCTCGAGAAAGAGGAGGGATTGTATAAGCGAGAATTGTTGAGACCATGATTGGAAAAAGCACAGGGACAAATAGCCAAACTAGTAGAAACACATGAACTATGAACCAATAGCTAAGGAGCCCCAACTGGATCAGGCTCTCTGGATAAGTGAGACAGTTGATTAACTTGAATGGTTTAGGAGGCCCCCAGTGGGACTGGGACCCCTCCTTAGTGCTTGAGCTGGGTTTTTGGAACCTGGAGTCTATGCAGGGACACTTTGCTCAGCCTGGGTGAAGGGAGGAGGGGACTGGATCTGCCTTGACTGAATCTACCAGGCTGAGCTGAATCCCCAGCTGAGTCCTTGCCCTGGAGGAAATGGGAATGAGGGGTGTGCTGGGGAGAGGGGGGACTGGCGGATGGAGGACAGGGGAATCTGTGGTTGATATGTAAAATTAAATTAAATTATAAAATAATTTTTTTAAAAAATGCAAAAAAATAATTAAAAAAAGAAAGAAAAGTAAGTGTTGAAATTATTTCTGAAGTGATATAAGCAGCAAATTATAGTAAGGCTATAACCCACTCTTCAAGGGAACTAAATTTGCTTCCACTTAATCCTCATTATCAAGCCTAGAAGGTACATACTCTTTAGACCTCTAAAGGAAGCATCACAGATTCAGGAACTGTGGCAAACAGCACGGAGTACTCCAGTGGATCTACAGGTTAAACAGACTATTGTGATATACACTCTGTGAATCCTTAAACAAGGCAGACAATAGCCAAATGATCACAAAGCCAGGAAGCTAGGCTGACCAGTCACTAGACAACAGCATGGTGGCTATTCCTGGGAAAGAAGGACACCTGTCAAGAAACACTTTGCAGAGCACGTTCTGGCTGTGGGACCAGACAGCTGGGCTATGTGAGCAGGGTCCCTGGACTCCAGCCCTGCTCTTCTGCCACTTAATCACATGACACGAGGCAACCTACTTAGTCTCTTTGTCTGATTTATCTCCGCTGTGAAATGCAGTCAATAAAAACCTCCAATAAGACAGTCTTCTGCAGAATTAATTACTTAATATATAATTGTAAAACAAAAACATTGGCATAGAGCACAGAGTAAGCACCAGATAAATCGATGATGATGATGATGGTAACTGATGATGGCAGTGGTGATTTCCACAGGAATGGCAGGAAGTGTACTACTTTATCTGTATGACAATTAAGCAGGTAAGTACCCACCTCCTCAAACCTAAAGTGTGTAAAGACAAAGTATCATTTTCTATCCATTGACAGAACACTTTGAAAAATGTCACACATGTCATTTGGAGAACACTCATGTATTGAAAGAGAAGTGGAAGCTGCTATGATCACCATAAAAAGAAAGAAGGTAACTTCAAAAAACTTTTAAAATGCATATAGAACACATAATTGAGAGGAACCCTATGAATGTAAACAGTGTGGTAAAGCCTTTGCACAGCCCAGTCATCTTCAAGTATATAAAAGAACACATACTGGAGAGAAACCCTATGAATATAATCAATGTGGTAATGCCTAGTTACAACACAGAGCAACCCTATAACTGTAAAACTTTTAGTGTGTAATTGGTCTCTTAAAGCCTTTGAATATAACATTAGACTTTGAGGATCTGAAAAAAAACTCATACCAAAGAAAATCTGAATATATATGAATTGGTATGATCTTCAGCCAACATACTTACATTCAATTACACAAGATTAGTTACTTTGGAAAAAAATCTAAAATGTGTCAATAATCTGTTCAAGCATTATAATATCTCTTTTTATTTTGTTTACACCTGTCAACTAATATGGACAAAAGACCTATAAATTTAAATGATAAGGTAATCCTTTTAGATTTCATACTTCTCTTCAAATACATGAAATAATGAATTCTGGTGTAAAATTTCATAGATGTGTTATCATTGCCTTTTCTGTTGCTTTGACAATAGATCATATCTAAGTGAACTTAGAAAATGGTTTAATTTGGCCCTTGGTTCCAGAGCAATACATGAACCCTGTAAAAGTGGCATGGAAACAAGTGTCAGACATGGCAGCTAAAGCAGGCAGCTAAGAATTCACAATCTTGTCCTGCAACATAAAGCAGAAAATGTAAATTGGAATTGGTGTGCAGGTCAATCCTCATGACTGATTTCTTCCAGCAGGGTACCATTTTCTAAATCTTATCAAATGATATCACAGACTGAAAATGATAGATTACTCCGACTTCAAGACTACATGCTTGCTTTCTGTTACATGGACCAATTCATGATGGAGAAAATCTCTGTAATCATTTAGGTGCCTCAAAACCCATGTTACCAGAATTATAATGGAAAAACATTCATGATTGAAAATTAGTTTAAAGATTTGTTTTTATTTTAATTATGCTATGTGTGTGTGTCTTCCTCTGGGTATATGTATGTGCATTCTGGTTCCCAAGAAAGTTAGACCCTTGGAGCTTCTTGTTGCAAGAATTACTGGAAGTCATCCAAAACCAGATCTTGGTCCAGGGAATGAACTTGTGTTAAAGGCTTGGCCATGTCTCTATCCCTGTCAATATTTTAAAGCTTTTTATATAATCTTGATATCAGGAAATAGATAGGTACTCATACAAAAGAAAACCCTATTTATGTAAACAATTTGGTTAAGACTTTAGACATCACAGTTGTTTTCAGTTTCAAGGGAAAAAAACCTTGTTTTAAGTCTTTTTCATTGTAGATTTGAAGTAAGTAAATTATTAACCAGGTTCACTAAAGACTGATGTGAAGATCCCATTGTGGCTTCTATTTTGCAACATTTGAGAAAGATATTGAAGTGTGGGATATGTGTGGCAAATTCAATTAGTAAAGTTTATTTTGTGGTCCTTAAAAATGCATATAAATTTTTAGCCAGTAATTATACTTCTGGATACATACATACGTACCCTGAATAGGATTTTATACATACAAATATACACTTGCTGCACAGAATTAGTGTAACAACATACTGTAAGCCACTCAAGTATCAGCTGTGGCCTCAATCAGATTTTCAAGTAGTGAGTATAACATAGATCTTACATTTTACAATCCTTAACACTTAACTAACAAATATCCTCTCTTTCTAAACAAATCTCTGCTGATTTTGTGTTTCCAACACCGAGGAGTAGGCCCTCATTTCCAGAAAGCTCTGGCTGTGCCGGTCTGCTTCTTAACCATTCTTCATCTACGAACCTTCCCCTGGAGTAACTTGTTAAATGTCTTGTTAAAAAAGCCTCTGTGGAAGCCTTGGACCTTTTCTCTGTGTAAATCACCACCACACAGGGAATTCTTAGGTTGACATGAAGACAAAACTGAGGAGTAAAGCATACAAACTTTCCAGTCCCGAGAATGTGTGCTTCTTTTTCTGTAACAATTTCCTTTTTTTTAGCTACTCCCGAAGACACACAGACTGGATCAGGCACTACTGAGGACTGCCCATTGCCATGCTGGGGCAGTTAAGATGCAGAACTGACTGATTCTTCCTCCAATTACACAAATGAAGAGCTTTAGAAATTAACACACTTGTGTAGAAGTAAAGGGACTCAAGTACAGTTCTGATTGCCTCCAACCATTCCCACACTGCCTAAACTATTTCTCCTATCAGTGTGTGATTAAAACTAAGCCAGCTTATCTTCCCTACTGTTACTACTTTTTCCAACAAAATTTAAGTTGATCTGTAACACCCTGCTCTGAAATAACTTTAATTTCTTTCTGCATCTATTAATACAAACAAATAAAACATGTAACACCTTATAATGGATTATCTGTCAAAGATCTTTCACATATATCCTTTCCTCAACATGGATAATGCTGTAGAGAGACAGCAAGCTAATTGGCTATTGAAGAAATTCAAACTGAAAATTTCTTTTAGATGGCTGGAGATACTTAGTTTCTCTGAAAATGACATAAAAATAGTCTTTTCTGTATTTTGAAATGTATGGCTGCACGTTAAGGGTCATTTGTAAACAGGCAACATCACAATGCAAGGCTTCATGGTAATGGTTAACTTCAGGGCTGTTTGAAGGGGCTGAGCCATTACTACCGATATTTAATATCCTACATTGTTCTATGCTTTATATATTTCTAGATCTTGCCTGGTCAAGGACATCCTATCTTTCTCAGAGGCAGGGTTTATGTCTTAGTGTTAGATCTACTGCTGACTTGACTCTGCATGGGCATGTAAGTGTGTCCTTAGGATACAGTGACTTGTCTGAGCATATTCAAGCTCAGTCTTCTTTGCTGCATAGGAACCATGCCAGCAAGTGTAAGGCCTTGGACAAATAGCCTGTGACAGCAAAGTTCCTTGCTCATATGTCTATCTCTTTCATACTTACAGTTGTCTGTCTGTCTGTCTGTCTGTCTCTCTCTCTCTCTCTCTCTCTCACACACACACATTTATATATGTATATAAAACATAAAGTAATATATATATGTTTTTATATATAATGGTTAAATAGATATAATTTAAATGTAAACATGTTAAATGTAAACAAACAATGTTAAAATATAAACAAACATTTGGCACTATATCTAAAACTATTCAGAACTTACTCATTCCAACTACCTGTGCATACTTTTCTCCAGTCAATTGTCTTTAATGTTTACTATAGATCCTTGTGTGTAAGTTAGTTTTAACACTGTGTGAAACATTATTTTCTCTGATGCACATACGAAGAAATAAAAAATTAAGAGTGCTTAAAAAGAGTGTCTGATGCCATAAGTAGCAAGCTACAGGCCATTCCTCTGGACCACATGCCCTTCTCTCTCTCTTTAAACATGTAAACTCACTGAATGGGCTGCACGAAGAAGCAGTCCTTACCTCCGGGGTTGACTCCAGCTGCTGTAGGCTGCATTCTGCAATTCACTTTCTTCCCCTTCTCCTTCTTCTCGCTCTGGCAGTTCTGGAATGTCTCTGGTTAAGGAAATATACAGTGAGAATTCTGAGCAACACTGCCTTGAATGGACTTAACTGTTGGTTAAAACAAAAACAAAAACAAAACAAAACAAAACCCAGATCTGTCTGAATTTTCACTGTACCTGACCTACAAATTTATAATACTTCCTAGCATAGGAAACAAAACAAACAAACAAACAAACCTAACCAAATAAATAATAACCTTACACTAGAGTCAGCTGCTGCACACAAAGTCTTGCCTCATCCATTTGCTGATGAAATGTGGCAGAATAAAGGAGGGTGAAGGAAAGGAATGGGGAAATTGCATCACACCCTGGGATTCTATAGGAAAATTATTCAGCAAATATTTCTCTGCCCTAAGAGAATTCATCATCAGTTGATTTTATAGAACTGAAAAATCTAAAAACATGTATCAAAATAGAGCATTCTTCACTGATAGGAATTCTGAACTCATTTAAACTACGTGATCTTCAGATTTGCAACCAGAAGTTAGGTGACCCCGTGGATCTGCACTTGAACATGATTCACAGTGCTGACAAACGAATGTTCAGGCTCTCCTCAAACATCCTTTTCTTTGACCTGAATGGTCAAATACTGTTTAAACACTGTTAAAATGAAATTTACCTGCCACAGGCCCTACCAGCGGCTCTGTGCTTGAAGTCCCCTTTTATGTAAACTAAAGAGGGCAGATCTGGGAAAAGCTTTGCTTTCTGGAGTCTAAACCTGACAACGGTCCAGGATGGTTAGCAACAGTTCCAAGAGGTGTATTCTAAAAGAGATGTCAAGGAGCTGAATGAGAAACAGTCCAAGTCCTCTGGTAAGGAACCAGAGAAATGTAAGCCAAAGAGATGAAAAGGAGATGAAGAAAAAAGTAGGTTTAGGAGACGGAGTGAGAATGTGAGCAGCTGCTGTAACAGCTACTGACAGCCATAGGCTGGGGGGAGGGGTTATCTGCCCTAAAGCCTGGGCTGGGAGATCTATGCATAAGCTATGCATAAACTATGCATAAGCGATCTTGGCCACGTTGTACTGTGCTACACTGCCTCTTTGTTTTAAGGGCCTGTTCAATTCTTCCTTTGGATTCAATGGTCAAGATCTTAGAGTCTGACTGATTACTTCCCGAGTTTTGCTTTGAAACTAGCTGTGGGACACCAGAAGTTAAGCGCTTGCTGCTGTAGATTACTCTTCTGTAAGATGCAGACTGTCTTTTGTAAGCATCCTGCTGTTAATAACAAATATGCTTTCTTCGCAATGAAGCAGCTAATCACAAGACGGGGCAACTAAGGCCATTTTTCTCTCTATGCTGAGAGGAACAGTAGTGCAAGTCGCTCCTTCTTTCTAAAATTTTTGAATGTTTTAAGGCCCATGAACTTACTGAGATCTTAACTGGTCCTCTATTTGGACAGAAGAAAGATTACTTTTTCCATTTTGATAGGGAACACTGGCAAACTACAATTAACCCATGCTATTAAGCCTGAGACAGGAATTGTGGAGTGTACTTGGGCCAACTTTTGTAGAGGGTGGGGTCCTCCTGCCATAAATGTCATGAGGCCCAAAAGACTGTAATTTTCTTTTTCTTTATTAAGCTCAGATCATGTCTTTCCATTCTCCACTACTCTTTGCACACTGTGGCCTTGTCTAATTTGCAGATGAAGCAATGGTGCTATATCATAATTCCTTCAGGGCCACTGGGAACCAGGGTGTTCTGACACCCTCTGTGGATGCAGGATTCTTCGGAGAAGGCCTCCAAATGTTTGTGAAGCTCTATGCTCTACAGTATGCTTACGAGAAATCTGGTATCCAACTGTCAGTGTAACTGCAAAAAGCAACCCACAGAACATCCTTCCAGAGAAAGCACTCTGACATTTCTCTCCTGCTGTGAACTCAATCAGTAGTACCAACAAGCCCCAATTCTGTCTTTTTGTAAGAGTGAAGAACACTCTATTATTTAAAGGTTCTTAACATACTGTATACCAAGCTCTTTAAAAAGCTGAGCATGGTTTCCTAACATCCCTTTATACCAACATTCTGAGCCTAAGAGTCTTCAAAGAAAATAAATATGTTTGCTAAAAAGTGTTTCTGATTGAGTTGTTTGATATTTCTAAGAAAAGTGAAAGCATTATATAAAACCACAGAAAATGTGCTGTCCAGAGAATTAATGAAATAATAATGTGGGGAGATCACCAAAACTTAATGCTAAAAGTGCTATGTTAGTTGGGCAAATAAAAGATTGTTTTAATTTATTGATTTGAATATTCATATATTTCCCAAATTTTCAATTCCAAATGATAATTACTTGAGTAACTGACACAAAAGGAGACTTAATTTTTTTTAAAATCTTCTGCATCATTGATTGTTTTGTTGTAGACTTATTTACTCACCTGCCAGTATATGAAGAAAAAATATCCAGTGCCATTATTCCTCCAGATTGTTGACCAAAACTTAGTCTGAACTCTTCCAAATGTTCTGCAGGCACGTAAGTAATTCTGGAAATAAACATAATCCGTGAAAGCAAAGGGAACAGAGTTCTGTTATGAAAGCCTTCCAAACACAGAAAACAATCATACTGCCCATTCACACCTACACTGCATGTGATGTGTGGA
Organism: Peromyscus attwateri; assembly: GCA_902168425.1. NCBI lineage: Eukaryota > Metazoa > Chordata > Mammalia > Rodentia > Cricetidae > Peromyscus > Peromyscus attwateri. Next base: position 13,512 of record CABHPP010115375.1, read on the forward strand.
ATGAGCATGCTCAATAGGTGATCCAAAATTCAAAAGGCAAAATACTCTACAGGCAAACACAACAAGTGAAATAAAAATTGCAAATGCTACTAATAAACTGCTAATTTATTAACAACCACACAGGGAAGAAAGTAGGATTATATATTTCTTCAAAATAGGAAACCAAATTAAATTTTTTTTTTTGAGATTAGGAAGCTATAAAATTTGATAAGAGAGCAATGGAGGCAGTTCAACAGCAGAGCATTTATAGTGAAAAGTCCTGGGTTTGCTCCCTTTACTACAATGATAAATGAATGAGTAGGACTAAAGTATAGCTCAATTGTAGAATGTTTGCTTACCATGCCCAGGGCCTAGGGTTCACCAGTAGTACCGCAAAATAAATAAGTACGTAAATAAATATCCATATTAATATTATTTTTGTCATAAGATAGATTCCCTAGCAGAAATAAATTAGGTTTACTTTATTAAGCGCTAAATATGTAGAATTTATTGTTGTTTATAATAGAGTTAATTATGGACATTAATGGGCATAATCAGTGATTGAGTGAGCTCTATTAATTTACAACCTTGAAAATCTGAAGCCTGAAGCTAACATACTTAAGTTAAAGAAGGATTCATTAATGTGTAGAAACTTCTTTTATCTTTTTTCCTCGAAGAAATTCAACTGCTTACACTTGAAAGTAAACTAGGAAATCCAACAAGTAGCAACTGAGTACTCATCATGTGGACGACATTGCACTGGATACAGAATCAGAATACAGCAATGGCCTTAGCAACCAACACTGCAAGGTTCAAATATTCTGTACAGCTAGTTACAACACTGACAAAATGTGTAAGTAAGTTGGTCAAGAGCCTTCAATTAACCCCTACTTAGAGAAATACTGTACCTGATATCAGTAGGGCAGACATGTTTGTGCAACTAAGAAAAAAGAGTATGTATAAAACATGCTCAATATGGAAATAACAAAAACTCTTGAACCAATTAATATATCCATTATGATGAGTCCAAAAGATCCTGGCCCTGGGAGGTAAGGATATAAGGACGATTTTTTTATACTGTAAGAAAATAAAAATCGCACTGATTCCCTACTTTGGAGCTAGGAGGATGTATTTCAAGCATATTGATGATACCATAAAGACACGCCCTCTTTCATGTTGCCGAAGTTCAGTCTCGTGGGTTTGAGGTGCTCTGAGGTGAGACAAAACGTCTGAACCTCCAAACCCTCAACCACAAGTACGTCATCCTTTATGCTGTAGAAATGAGCTAAATGCCACCACAGACAGTGAGGCAGGATCCTCTCAGAACACAGCTTGCTACACCACCGTCAGCCCACCAAAAGAACACTCAATGCCCCTGGCAACCTCCTTGTGACGTTTCTACCCCAAGAACTAAACTATGAGCAGAAAACTCCAGTTGGGAAAATTTCCTCAGGCAGAGTGAAAGCATTGCCTTTCAGTGGCCCAGCTTAATTTATTCATCTATTAAAAAAACAAAATAACAACAATAAAATACTTTGAGTTGTTGCAAAAATACTGAATAGATGTGCTGTTTTCTCTTCAAATTTCATGAGTCAAAAACATGCAATATATTTTATATCAGGAAAACCCTATTGTATCTGATATATAAAAATTAATGTAAAATCTAAAGGGCAACGGGATTTTAGAGAACATATTAATTCTAAAATTTGGGAGAACTCATATAAATAAACTCTTAAAACCAAGAGAAAATATGTTGGCAAAGTAGGGCATGAAAGCAATAACAGTAATAACAAGCATCGCCTGTTTTCTTTATTAGCCAGCTTGAAACTCCAAGCAGCACTCATGAGCTGTCTTCTGTATTTGCTAATTATTTCTCTCAGAGGGTAACAAATGAAGGCTTTATAAATACCTGTTTGATATTTTGTTAGCAAGGAGAAAGAACAAAGAACGCCACTGCCATGGTCATTCAGCCCACCACTGACAGAGGCGACCAGAACAGGCTTTCCCACAATGCAACAGCACACATTCATAGCAGTTCCAGCACATGACCAAACACACAAGCCATAAAACCTCCGCACGAGCCGAAGACGGCAAAGCTGAATGACAAGCTGCAGAAACACACGGAAGCAGATTATCTGGGAGCTGCGTTAAAAGTTTCAGTGTAACCTAACCTCTGGTTACACATGGAGTGGAAGAAAAAGGCCTCGATTTTAGTGATGCTGACATGCAATAACAACTACTAATCTGGGGGCTGTGCCTGCACATGCAGACAGGATCAGCCTCACAAAGGAGTCTGAAAGCTTAGTGGCTGGCAACAAGGATTTCCGAGTGAGTTCACAACCATCTCTGCAATGAGAAAATGTAGCAACTGCACAGCTCTGCTGGAATTTATGTTCTTGTAAGTGAAGAAAAAGCCAAACTGCACACACTGAATCTAATCTGGATCTATTCCTGCACTGGGATGTTACAGAAGCATGAAATGGTTTTCACAGACAAGTTGTAACACACAGCCATAATGAGCTTTTGAGTCACCAATACTCGCACATAAAAGGGGGCTCGATCGTCAGCAGGTGCTGCAGAGAATCTAGAATGTGGAGCATACGCCGCGGCATCTTTTTACAATGGTGTTAACAAATGTCAATGTCTTGTGCTGAATGTGAGACGCATACATATGTAGTTAAAAGTGGGTGCTCCTGGATATTTTCCCCCTTTCCACCTCCCTCTCATCTACACCTCCCCCAGAAAAGCATCTGCTCTTTCCTGGTGTCTATAGCAGTGATTATTAACAAGCATGGAAAAATGTAACTGCAATCAATCTTTTATTCCTTGATCAGGAATTCATCCCACACATTGGGTTAAGGCAGGTGAATTCTGATTCAGCTCAGTAATTATCTGGCAGATGTTATAAACAGCTGCTGCTAAGCACAAAACCCTGGCTATTATTACAGAAATGTGTACGAGCTCCTGGCAAGGTAGAGTGAAAAGAAACAGAATGCATTCTGGTGAGGCTTCACATCTGGCTTTCCAGGGGAAACAAGGAGGCCTGGAACTTAACTGGCTGTTCTTGAACTCCAGTAACTTGAATTATCTCTTAGGCATGTCTGAATGCACACAAACTTCATAATTATCTCTCCTGAAGGGGAGAGAAGGGAGGGCATGCATTGTCTCAACAAGCAATCCTTTTCCTATGGCCAATCAGTTGTGTAGCTGAGCCAGAATCTTTAATTTTTTTCATTTGAGTTTCCACCACTCCCCATTAATAAGCAACACAGAGAAATTGATTGGACAGAGCTTAGAGCCAGGCAATGACTACAAAACTTAATTGACCAAAGGCAGTGATATGGTTCCATGCAGAATAAAGGAACAACTGGACTTCCCTTTGGGAGAATGGCCACAGTGACCTCAAGGTAGCTCTAAACCCCTGCTTTATGAAATGGCAGTGATCGAAGAGGGATGGGGCCAATAACACTTCAGAGAAAACCCAGAGAACACTGTTCAGCAGCCCTGCTCAGTGTGATTCACATAACGCTTTCTGTTTCTGCAAAAGGACTGGAAGAATGAACTGATTTCTACCATTTGCTCAGTACATCCATCTACAGTCATCTGAGTCAGCATCATTGGGCCTTTAAAAAGAAGGGGTGGATTTTATGAGTACTCTGGTGTGTGGGTGCAGATGAGTATGAGAAAGAAGTGTGTGCATAAGGTTAATTAGCATGTGCCTAAGAGAAAGTCTGTATATCTGTGTGAAAGACTAATGTGTGTGTGTAACAGAGAAAGATTGATTAGTATGCAAGAAAGACTGATGTGTGTGTAAGAATGACTGTGTGTGTGAAGAAGACTGATGTGTGTCTATGTGAAAAAGACTGACTAGTGTATGGGGAATAGTGAGTGTGTATGTGTATCAGACAGATGTGTGTGTGTGTGTGTGTGTGTGTGTGTGTGTGTGTGTGTAATACTAACTGGTTAATTCCTGAAGATGGCAGATTTTTCTTCTTCCTGTTTTACATGTAAATGCCACAGTATGTTTTGACTTCTGAGATGTGATAACATGCTTAAGAAGTTAGTCCTCTAGATGTCTTTCAAAGTTATAAGAATGCAGCTGCTCTCAGAGGATTGGGAGCTTCTGGCTGGATATGCAAGTGAGGGAAAAAGCAGAGATACGATACAAATCATAAGAAATGGGGAAGAGACATTTTGACTTTAAATCAACTCAAAACTTCTCTGCAATTAACTAGATGCAGGACCTATACTTTGAGATACTTTTGAATTTCAACAGTCTTTTAGGGCAAATTCCAGTGCCAAGTATGGATTCTGATGCTGCAAGTACCCAACACAAGCATCACTGAACAAGAACTGAATGTTCAATCACCGGGCCATCTGCATGTCATACCACACACATCATGAACTATCCTGCAATGAACAATTTCCATGTGCTCTAAATCATTTGCCTTTAGGCAAAAGGAAGGGCTATCCACAAGCAGTAAGGAATGACCTGAAACACTTCTCCATTTGTGTAGCACAAGGACTGACTTTTAAAATGACGTTCTCCTGTACTCTTCTCATTAAAAGATAACTAAGAAACAGCCACATGATCTGAAGATCTGCTCTCCTATAAAGTAAAGTCAAAAGGGCATGTGGAATATGAAAGTGCAAGTGAAGGTTCTGTCCGTGTAACAGCCCTTCTACTAAGACAACAGGAGCTGCTTGCAATGGGATGTGCTTACTGCTCATGAATGGCAGAGCAGAAACCACATGGTCAGTATGCTCTAACAATGCATATTCTGTAATGGAATGCTATTGGTAAAATATTATAGAAAGCTGCCCCAACATGAGTAACCACTACCAATTTAAGGTAAGTAGCCTTCCCCTGAGCCCTGATTTATGCTTTGATCCCTTGCACAATAAACATGAATATTCAATGATGAATGTTAGAAGGAAGAGCCACATTGGTGAGGCATGGCAATAAAGCCTGAGCTGCATTTATTTCATGTTGGCTCAAGGGACATCTAATGAGCTAAAAACTACACACACACACACACACACACACACACACGTGATGTGTTTTTAGAACATTATAGACTTGTAGGAAATTTCAAGCACTTCCTGGCAAAAATAAGCTACAGGATCTATAAGCAGAAGTTACCACACAGATTAGTGAATCCCCATGGGCACAAGGGAGCTCGAGAACATAATTTGTGCTTGACAGGCCTTGTGCTCTTCATGTCTGGCACTCCGAGAACTGGCTTGGTTCTGGGATTCCTATGGAGCACTTCAGCAGTGCATGCTTCTTTATACTAAGGGTTGTAGCCTCCCCATGAGACTGTGTGAGATTATGAGATATATGAAACATGGGCTATCTCTCACAGCTAGGGTTCTTACAGAAAGACCAGAAAAGCAAAATCAAACATAACATCATACTGTTAGCACAATTCAACAGTGTCACAATCTTAGCTATACTTTATTTAGAATCAAGAACTAATCAGAAATGAAGCGTGGAGTGATTTACATGAAATGAACATGATAATTCTGTGCATCAAATAAGAAAAATCTTCTTATAAATGAGATGAAATTCACGAATTTCCCAAGACAAATGGGTCCAGATGACACTTACTTTATGTCAGGTCCAATTAGAGAATGTCTTCTCAACATGGCTCGTGCCTGGGCATTAGTTAAATTGATGGTTGATTCCTCATTAATGGACAAGATGCAGTCACCAACAGCAATCCGGCCATCTCGACTGATGGCACCTCCATGAATAATGCTTCGCACGATCACTCCCAGGCCATCTTTATCAGCACTCACTGTCATTCCTGTGAGAAGAAAGCAAGGCTGACAAGGACCATAGACAAGACTTTCAAACTCACTAGAATTTACCATTCACTATGGCTCTGTAGATAAAAGAATGTGAGTCATGTTCTTAGTTACTAAAAAGTTTTTCTAAAAATAGTTTTTCATTTATCTTGTCAGTCATAGTTGTGTTGGTGTGATATGTGTGTGAGTGTGTCATGGTGCACATGTGGACACCAGAAGACAACCTTGTGTCCCTGCTCTTTTTCTGCCATTGTTTCTGGGGACAGAACTTAGGTCATCAAGCTTGCATGGCAGGCATTTTGACCTGCTGAGTCCTCTTGCTGGCCCATAATAAAATATTCTCAAGTGACTTAATATGTTAGTGAAATTGTGTGAAGGTAATTTATTCCATGTTTAATACATAAGACATCAAAACAATTTACACTACAAAACTGAATGTAAGTCACACGATTTGATGTTGTCCACCTTTCAAGACACAAGCCCTCTTAGAGAAAATATCGTCTGGTATCAGACTGGTTTTCTAACAGCAGTTCACATCTTCTACACATAACATACTAAAGGCAGGAGTCCAAATGGATAGCCTAGGATGGCGCTTACTACCTTACATCTAGTTCACCCATTCATCTGTCTACACAGCAGGTGGCTGCTATGTGCTAAATCTTACACAGGTTTCTTAAGACATAAAACACAGAACAGAACTCGCAGCATCCTGCGGCCTGTGCTAAAGTCTTGACCCCAGAGCCTACCCTGTTTGAATGTGGTCTATTGACCCAAACCAAGAGAAGTGGAATTCTCTTCCATTCCATTTTTGTCTCTTAACTCTACTCAGGTCCCAATGTGGGCATCAGATACTGTCTTCACATATTCCTTGGATTTCATATCAAGACAAAAATGTAATCTTAAGTCATTGTATTGCTGTATAACTTTTAATTTTTCACTTCCTCTCATTTCTATGGTCTTCCCCTTCTTGATAAAGGCCATTGCCATCCTATCATAGTATCCCCCATTGTTCAAAAGGAAACACTGGAGTCATTCTTGGTATGTATATTGGGGTGTGTGTGTGTGTGTGTGTGTGTGTGTGGGTGCGCGCGTGTATACGGGCCTATGGATACATGTGTGTATGAGTGTGTGTGGCGGTCAAAGGACATCCTCAGGCATCTTCAATATTTTGATTGAGACAAAGTCCCTCACTGGTCTGGAACTTCACCAGGTAGAGTAGGCTAGCTGGCTAGCAAGCCACAGGAGCCTGTTCATTTATGTCTCTCATCTCATCATAGCTGGGATTACAACTGTGAACACCCAATCTGGCTTTTAATATGAGTTCTGATGATCTCAATTAAGGCCCTCACACTTGATTGGTAAGTGTTTCACCAGCTGAACCATCTCCCCAGTCCTGGAATCATTTTAGTTACTATCTGACATCTCTCCCTAGATTTAACACATACTTAAGACCCACCATTTCTATCTCTAAACACTAACTTGAATCTATTTGCTTTTATACACTTCTCAATAAATCCTGGATCAAACCAACACCATCTCTTGCTTATACTTTTGCAGCCCCTTAACCAGTCATCTGCTTTCTGATATTGTCCCTTCCAATGCACTATACTCACAGTAGAAAAACAATTCAGAAGAAACAAATCATATCCTATGTGTCCTCTGCATGAAACCCTTCAACAGTTTCCTAAGATGCAGTATATCTCTCAGGTACAGTACAGAGAACACAGGAGACCTGCTCTCCTTGAAACTTGTGTCCTTCCTTTCTACAGCATAGCCCTTGGCTCTGGAGTTCCAGCTACAGCATAGCTGCCTTCTTTCATATATACGATTACTATCTTCCTTTTTTCCTCTTTAGCTGATATTCTATTTGGAGTATGCTCGAACACAACTAGTTCATCCTCATGTTTCTGCATCGCTTTCTCCAAGCAGCCATCCAATCTATGCTATTTGAATTACTGTTACCTTAACAGCTTATCCGGACCCTATTTACACATAAAACCTCTAAATTTACATTTAAAACATTTCAAATACAACGTAATCCACTTTAGTAAAGTGGTAATATTTTCTTTTCAAACAAGACTGTATGAATAAACAAGATAGGAAGAGATATAAAGAAGTATTTTTCTTTTCTTTAAAAGATTTATTTATTATGTATATAGTGCTCTGCCTGCATGTATGCCTGCAAGCCAGAAGAGGGCACCAGATCTCATTACAAATGGTTGTGAGCCACCATGTGGTTGCTGGGAATTGAATTCAGGACCTCTGGAAGAGCAGACAGTGCTCTTAACCACTGAGCTATCTCTCCAGTCCTTAAGTATTTTTCTTGTTCCTTTTTTTTCTCTTGTTAGTTGAGGGTTTTTCTGTCCTTTTTGTTGTTATTATTGTTATTTTAAGACAAAGTTTCACTATATAGCTATGGTAGACCTGGAACTCACTATGTAGAATAAACTGGCTTCAGAGAGATCTTACTGCCTTTGCCCCCCAAGTACTCAGATTAGCATGCTGGAATTAAAGGCAAGAGCCACCACACCTGGTGCTTTTTGTTGGTTTGTTGAGACAGGCTTTCACTCTGCAACTCTGATTAGCCAAGAACTTGCTATGCAGACCAAGCTAACCTTGAACTTGCAGCAATTCACCTGCCTCTGCCTCCCAAGTGCTAAGATTACAGGTATAAATCTCACCATAATGATTTTTTTTTTTAAATAGGAACTTTGACAAAGTAAAAAATTCGTTGTTAGGTTATTTTCATAATAAAATATATTTTATTATCAATCTAAATATGAATACCAACTATACCAAATCATATCTTTCAAAAGCATTTTTGAATATGTTCCCTATAATATTTATATCCCAGCACCACAGGCCTGGCTATGGGAAATCTTATAGTTAAAATGCTAAAAGCAGACAAAAGAGTATTGAAATCTGCAAGAGAGAAGGGTTGAGTCACTTACAAAGGCATATCAGGATAACACCAGATCATTTGACAGGAACATTGAAAGCCAGAAAGACCTGGAAACATACATTTCAAGCTCTGAAAGACCACAACTGCCAACACAGACTATTACACTCAGGAAAACAACTATTAAAATCGAAAGAAATAAAAAACTTTCCATGGTAAAAATAGACAAAGGAATTTATGACCACTAACCAAGCTCTACAGAGGATGCTGGAAGGAAAACTTCTACCTCAAGAGAAGGATAAATGCATTACAGATGACAAAAAGAATAAATAAACAATACTTGGTCAGTTAGTAAAAAGATACATAAAAAATGCCACAGCAAAGTTGGGGCTTGAACTCATCTTTTAATAACAACTCTAAATACTAATAGTCTCAACTCCCCCAAGAAAAGCACAGACTATTGGATTAGATTTGAAAACGGAATAGAATATGTTTTTTCTTCTGCCTTCAAGAACATATATTTATATCACTTTTGGATAAAAGGATGGAAAGTTATTCCAAGCAAATATAACCAAATAAACAAGCAGGTGCAACTATTTCAGTATCCCACAATATAGACTTCAAAACAAAACTAGTCAGAACAGATAAAGTTTATCTCATAATCAGCACACAATCCATCAAGAGGACATTACAATTCTAAACATATACACACCAAATGTCAGAAAACAAGCACTCTAGATCCAAAGCTACAGAGCTGGCAGTGTGTGGATTAACCCAAACCAGAGATATGAGCAAGTCTTATGGGAGCTCACTAGTTAGAAAGCTAATTTCAAAATATAATTAAAAACAAAGTTCTAAAGGAACTACCCTGTATGGGTGGACAATGCTGGTCTCAGAAGATATGAGTTATTAAGGAAAAGTACAGTGCAAGTCATGGGATACCTTCCTATCAGTTACTGCTCAGGGAGACCCCAGAGGTCTCCAAAACAAGACAGGATATTGACATTGTCCTTGATTGCCCATCATAACTTTAAGTATACCCCCCAGAACTTGAAGTGGGTGTGGCCACCCCCACACACACCTCTATATTCAAATCTCTAAGTTTAATACGGTTAAAGAATAACCCACTGGCATGATGGTACATGCCTGCAATTCCAACCATGAATCTGAGGGCTGCCTGTCTCCAAAGAACAGTATCAAAAACTGCACCAGCAAAAATGTTTCATAAAAATCGAAAGAAACTGGTGGTGAGGGTTTTTACAGAAACCTGTCGTTTATTAAGGATTTGTTTTCATTGTCACTAGAAAAAGAGGTAAACCATCTGGAAGAGAGAGGCTGCAGAAGTAGGACAGGCTGAGAGCAGACTATGAACCTGAGCAAATGTGACTGTATACCTACAGGAACGAACTCACCTGTTGAGATTTCCTAAGGTATGACTGATCAAGCTTTATGTTACTTTAGGTTATAATGGAAACACTTTCCCACATTAAATCTTAGCTACACATACTGAATTACTTTAATATTTATGTTTACAAAATTTTTAAATGGGACTTTTTCATGGTTTCTTTATATGTTAGTACTGTAGAAATCTGAATATTGAAGTCTCCTGTCAAATGAAATATTAAGAGAAATGTTCTCAACACAATAGGCTTTGAATTTTAACTCTGAAAAGCTAGGAGGCATTTTCAAAATCTTGATATTGTGACATGATGTCATTTACAAAGCTCAGGCTCAGGAATTAAACCTTCAAGTTTAAAAGCTGCAGAAGAGTATCTCACAGTGTTGAAGTAACTTTACAATTTTGTTTTGGGCTGTAATCATGGCTGTACTCAGCTGCACAGAGCCAAAGGTTGGACACATATGTAAGAGGAACCTTGCTGAGTACCAAGATATCAAACAACCAGGGCCTAAACTTCTAAAAAATACAGTCGGTATGTAGCCTAATTCTTAGAGTGAAAATGAAGCAATAATAATAATAATAATAATGAATATCAGTACAACTGAACGGCACTTACACGCAAATATTGTAGCACAGGCCATAAGGTTATACGCTGTCATTTCCTGCGTCAACATCACTCTCTTCACAATTGAGGGATGTTTTATATTTTAATTAAAACTGAAGTTTAAATGAATTTCCGGATGTGATAAAGGATACTTTGAACCCTTACTGGTTTTTTAACAAGATCTTAATTAACTCATAACATTTTTCCATCAAAACTTAAACGCTAATATGGAAGCAGTTTAAATGTCAATCAGCAGGTATGTAAAGAAAATGCAGTGTTTACTTACAACGAAACAGTTTTTAGTCTAAAAAAGAAGGACATTTCCGATGTATGCCACTTGAGATTTAAAAACACTATGCCATGTGAAGTAGTTTCCAAAGGTCAATACAGTATGGCCCACTTACTTATAACTAGAGCAAAAACACAAGCCTGTAGGCCAATCGCCATATTACATTATGAAAGCACTGAAGCATTACGTCTACTATGCTACTCACACATGCAGCACTGAAACTTTATCAGGAGGGACTCATCCCCCATCTGAGTGTGGAGGGGAGGAGTTACACCGTGGGTCTCTGTGCAGTGAGCCCGAGATAAGAGAAGAGCAACTGTTCAGTGGTGGAGTAAATACATTTCCGTAGTGTTTTCTAAATGAGGTTCCTCTGTCATGAGTTGTTTGATAGTAACAAGGCATCTACATTTCTGTAAAAGTCACCACACTACATGCCATTATCATTTCTCAGAGACCCACAATACACAGCAGCTGCAAATCTGCTGCAAGGGTGGGGAAACTTACATTTGCCACAACCCAAAATATGAGGTATAGAACTTGCTGAAAATTCTTAGCAACATTCTAGAAAGTGTGCACAGAACCACCTGGCTCCAGATGCTCTGCTGGGCAGCAGTCAGAGCTAAATAGATGTCTGTAAAACTTATCTTAAGATCACTGAGAGTTGAGGAAGATCCCAGAGCCAAAGCCAATCAGTGAATTTAATACATATGCTTTATTGCATATGTAATATGAATATTTAATATATACATTAATATGAATATGTAACACATATAATGATATTTATATGCCATAGGCCTGTTTGATATGTTGTACATATCCTATATAATAGACATGTATCTCATAAATAAGGTAAATAGAATTGTGTGACTCATGCAGTTTTTTTTCATTTTCTTTTTTATCATTTTTTCATCTGCAATTATATTTAGTAAAGCAATACACATCCTATTCTACAGTTCTCCTATCAGCTGGTATTGGTAGGTCTCCAGTTACCACAAATGGAACAAAATCTAGGAGTCTGGGGAGGTTCTGGGAATGTCACTTCTGAGTCTCAAGTTTCAACAGAAACCAGTCACAGTCGTGGGGCACCTGTGCAAAGGATGCTTGATGACTAGCCACTGCAGGAAGACAGTGTCAGATGTGAGCTAACAATTGGGATACATTTGGGCATTCGAGGTTCTGATGGATGGTCCTCCATCAGTCCCAACAACAGAAAAGCTGCCTCTCCATGCAGGTACAGGTGTGCTCTGTCCCAGCAGCTCTGCCTACTGTCACCAGGGATTCAGCTACTCAAGAAATCTGGGCCCATTTAGAAGGTGTTGTGATTATGAAGCAGCCAAAGCCTGTTAGGAGTGACAGAGGACTATCTCCACAGGAGGTTCTGTGTGTAGAGTTCTTCCAGGCACAAATGTAGACTATGAATAAACTGCATTTATATTTTGGTAGTGGCAACACCTGGCAGTCGTTAGTCTTTCTATCGGTGAATGAAAGAAATTAAATACAATCTGACTCTTGCATAACTAGCAATATTCAAAGAAAGTAATAACTTACTTTCTCAAAGAACTTAGAATTCCAATTGCTGACTTCTCATTTTCTAAGAATTCCTTTTCTGATTTGCTACTTCACACACACACACACACACACACACACACACACACACACACACACACATAATTCATATAACTTTTACTTGAATGTAAATGAGATTTTTTGAATACTTGGAAATAAGAGAATAAGGGATGTAAGCTAGTATGAAACAAACAAACCTGTTCCCATGTCAGGAAAAATAACGAGCACATAAAAAGAAGCAAGAACATTTTAGCATTCATTCTCTGCAGATAACAATGATGTTGAAATCCACTGTCCTCTTGTGGGCTGAGGAGCAACTTACCCAGACTAGAGCTGCCTTTTGCTATAGTAACTGTCCTCTCAAAAGCTTCTTGGGACATACTTTGCAGTGGGACAGACTCAGCATCAGAAGCCAGAGAGCTCTGTTCAGTTAAATACTCGGAACCCCAAAAGAAAGAAAAAAGACAGTCACATGGAAAGAAGATTAGACTTTGGAGTGACCATTTCGACATTATACATGTTCCCCATGAGTTGTGCTTTAACAAGAACCCACGATCAATTGAGTTCATAGGTCACCTCAGAGTCACACAAGCACTCACCCCAAACTAGAAGAGACTCAGGATGTAATTCTTCTCTCTCCCCTCCCCCATCATCTGCCTCATCACAACACCAGGAGCTAGCTGCAGGATACCTTTTGAGCTACAGGAGGCAGTGGAGAGGCAAGCTCTGCGGTGCACAGGCCACTTGGTAACTGTGAGTTAGTCCATGCTACTGTGTTTGCACATTCATATTTTTGTTCAACAGCGTTTGCAGGTGTGTAGTCACTGATGGCAAAACCAGAAGTAGTTGCCATGCTCATGTCTGTGGGAGGAGAGGCAGCCTGCTGTCCCTGCAGGAGGTTCTGTGTGTAGAGTTCTTCCAGGGACATCTGAAGACCAAGTACTAGGTCAGAACTGGCATTCACATCCTGATAATGAACAGACAAAGCTACTCATCAAAACTGAGACTTAAGAGTTATATCAATTTATTATAAGCCACTTTTTGGTGAATTACTATTTAGTGAAAAATAAAACACATTTATTCATTATTTTTAAAACCTTATATATACACATATATTCTTCAATGAGCATGTTTCCTGCATATTTTTTAATTTCATAAATGTTTTACTTATTACATTTCTTACAAATCTTGTATTTCATGTTCCACTGAGTTACACTTATAGAATAGGTCAAATATAAGAATTTTAGATACAATGTTTAGTTCTAGCTACAAGCAAAACAATTCCAAGTTAAAGCTGCACAGAGAAGCAAACAGCTCATATTCCCAAGTCACACTTCCTGGAAGCTGCTGTATATTGAGAGCGCCAAGTATGACAGCCTGGATCTGGAATCCCAGGACCCTCCAGGAGTAAGTTATTTATAGATAACTATTGGTATCCATGCAGAAGAATAGAAAGCCTTGAAATTCAGATTACTGTAGGAAAATCTGTGTGTTCTGTAAGAGTTAACAAGTAATACTATATCAGAGAACCATAAAAACCTATGTTCTAATCCAGTTTCCATTATTAGCAATCTGTATATAAAAGAACTTGTCTTGACAGCTACATATTAGAAAATTTCTAAAATTCCTTAAAAGTTTAAAATTCTACAGACTTATATGAATGCACACGTCTCCTCACAACAGACATATTTTAGCACTGACACCCTTGGGGCAAGCATCTGCTTTACAGACCGCTGTTAATAAGTATATGTTTCCCTTAGATTGTCTTATCAACATTTTTGCTTTCCTTCTTATGATACTGGGGGTCAACCTCAGGACTTTGTACACACTATGCAAGCATCATATCATGGAACAACATCCATAGCATTTTCAATACTTTTAAAGTGCAAAGGTCTTAAGAATACATTCACACATAAGAGATTCATTTTGTACAACTATATACTGCTTATGGACAGAGAATACTATGGAAGCCTGTACTTGTGAGTCCTTTGTCCATTTACTTCCCCAGAACATATGTCTGGAATCAGATACTGATCCGCCCATTTTATGCATCTGTAAAATATTCATGGAAGTATGTATATATCCTTGCACATGAAGTTAATATCTTAACATCTAAACAGAACCATCACTAAGTAGTATTTACACTTTTCTCCACTGTCTTTATATCTTGATGTCAGTATTTAAAGTCCACTCCACCCTCCTCAGGAGCATAATTATTGCTGACAGGCAATGGTGGATTGTCACTCTTGAAGCCTCAGTTCAGATACTGGTTCACAATTAGTTTAAGCTTTGACAAAGTTCACACTTTTCACTCTCTACTCTGTTCCTCTCACCTATTTCAAATGGAAAAATAATAGATTCTAGCACAGGACTTTTGAGGGAGACCAGAAGAGTTAAAAATAGGCTTGACTTAATAGGAAATGCCCAACAGACCTTAGCTACTACAGTTGTTTATGTAACACAATGTTGTGTGGCCAAACCAAGCTTGAATTAGTAAAGCAATTGCTCATCTATCACACTATGAGACAGTGGAGTGCCTATGAACTATTCTTATAAAGCCTATACTTTCTTAGAAATGAGATCTGGAAGAAGTGTACTGGGCAGCATTTTATTATGCAGACTCCTGATGATTACTGTAGGTGAACCTGTGCACCCCATATGAATACTCTCTCCACATCCCTCCTTGCACCTTTTACCAGGTGCAGTTACGTCTGCTTTCGGGATGTGAAGTCTGGACCGAAAGCAGTTTACCAGGGTTCTAAGTCTGCATATGTCATATTTTATTGAGATAAAGTTCTTTATATAACCAAATTTGTCATTTGGGGGATTCTGGGATTTATGTGCTACTCACAATTCCACACAAAAGAAGGGTGACACCTTCTAGTATTTTCCTTCACTTTACAAATAACTGACATTTTAGACATCTAGAATCTACTTCAGATGTGGGTCTCTTCCTTTTTGTTTTGAACTTAACTATTTGAAACAATCTATTGTTACTTCCTGTCTTCAGTTTAAGGTATCATTTTTCCAAATTATCAAATATTCCTAGCACAGAGAATAGATGTAGTGGTCTCTCACAGAAGTATTTAACATCACTAGTATCCTTAGGAACAAAGGATAGGACAAGGCCACCTCAACACCCCACCATCTAGGTAGACTGTTGGCTCCGGTATCCAACTTCAGTTATTTTATTTTTTCAATTTTTAAATTTTTTTTCAGTTATTTTATTCTTATAAAAAATAACATACTTACCAAAGGATTGGTAAGTTTCAGAATTACTAAATTAATTACAATAATTACTAGAAAATCATCTCACTCATGCCTCAAAGAAACAATAATCAAAACTGCTTTTCATTAGAAAAAGCAGTCTCTTCACCCTTGTTAGCTGGAGCTTACTGGAAATTCTAAGACAAAACGTCCATGCATTATTCATGGAAAGTGGCACAGACACACTGAAAGGGAACAGCTAATCAACAAGGCAGATAATACACGCCTACTTCAGAAGCATATAGGTGCTGAATAGCCTACTGTTTTATGTTTATACATCATAAGGATCTAAAAGTAAAACAGTTTTTCTTCTAGTCCAATCTTCAAAAGAATCCTTCCATTTTCTTGGTATCTTAAATAAAGTCTTTCAAAAATATATACAAATACTTGATATATTCTTGTTCTCAGGAAAAATGGAGAGAGGTGAGAAATTAAAAGATCAAATATAAATGAAATTTATTTCTCATTTCTTAAGTTTAATGCAAGATTGAAGGTTGCTCATTACCACACTACATTTCTGGATAATGACTGATATAGATTACTCAAATGATAAAGTTACTGACAGCTGCAATAGCAACGTAGCAGAGAATTCCTGCGGCACTTTACAGTCTCAACTCCTCTACCTTACCACCACTGTCCCATTTTCTGAGTCAAGGTACGCTTCTCTTCACTATTTTCATATGGCTCCTAATATGCTAAGGGCAGCATCTTTCCTTCTTAATAGCCAGCAATTCCTCCACCAACAGTTCACTGTTGTTCTCTGCCTGCTGGTTCAAGCGCTTCAGGTAGTTTTCAATCACATACCCGTCTCCAAAACCATCCCAGAATGGATGGGACTATATATGCAGCAGGATCATATGCTAGAGGATGCCACAAAGCAGAGATCTGTAGGATGCCTGGGCTGCTTTTTATTATGATGGAATGCATAATAAAAAAGTGCTTGCTGTGATAAGTGAACAGGAAGGTTTATCTTAACAAACAAAAAATCCCCCTGTACTAGAACACACAAAATTTCCTGGAGAACTAGTTGTCAGTCATGATAGACAATTTCATCCCTGGTGACAGGCTAAGAATGTCAGTGTAACAGAACAGATTGCAGGGGACATAACATACAGCTATTAAATCTTTACCAATTGTTTCCTTGGGTCCTTTTTTTCTTAAAGCAAGGGTTTCTTCAGAAACTATGTTGAATCTTTAAACAGATGTCAACTGACATTCAGTTTTGGAAAACAATTATTACTGCATTTTGTCATGTTTTTAGAAGCACTAAATAAAAAGTAATAAATTATTTTTCAAATTAACCCCCCAAATTTAAATCTAGAACAACTAAAAGGGAAAAAAGTTCAATGGCTATAGCTAATTGATACAACGAAAATATACCTTTTATTTCTTTGTATTTCCTGGGTCCCTTGGGACAGGAATTCACTCTGTAAATCATTCCTGGCCTAGAACTCTGAATCTGCCTACAGCCTTGACTGACTGGACTTTGTGGCACAAGCCTGAACCCCAGCACTAGGGGTGGGGTGGGGGTGGGGCAATGGCAGGCAGAACTCTTCATGGCCAGCCTGGTCTACATAGTAAGTTCCAGGCTACCCAGGGCTACATACTAAGACCCTGTTTAAAAAAAAAAAAACAAAAAAAAACCTGCAAGTGATGAGGAGGCCACCATGCTCAAATGAAATGAGTATTTAATAAACTCCCTGTAATTCGGATGACACAGACATGGATAAATTAAATCTGTAAGTATTAATAAATAAAACTAAAATATAATATACACTCCCCCTGCCAAAATGGGAGACTTCTGTGAACAGAGGCAGCAGCCCACAGCTGCTGAGCCTGCTGTACTAAACTGGCTCTGAATCTCAAGGCTTCCCCCAAAGGCAAACTCATGCTCCAAGGTCAGCACTTATAAATCCCAGGGACATACCAACCCAGCAGTAAAGAAATGTCTCCACAGACGGGAGATCCATTTCCAGTCTATATATTAAGTAAAAAACTGGAGGAAACACTGAGGCCCTAGGGTTCCACTTCATCATTCTTAAAATCTGTACATGGGCATCTTTGTTTTTCTTAAATAACCATATGTACGATATGTTCATATAATGTACATAACCACACATGCTTAAATAGCCATAGATGGTAATGGCCTCATTCTATTCACTGAGAAGTCCTGAGGTGAGCTTATATTTTATCTAAAAGTCGATTGTGAATTTCTTAACAAACCCCTTATGATGAATTTAATGCAAACAGGGAGGATAGATCATATAGTTTATTCAGTTTTATAATTTTTCCTAGTAGAAATCTAGGTACCAAAATTCGGAGACAAAAACAAACAAAAGCAAAACACAAGAAAACACCAGAGTTGCAGTATCTAACTAAGGAAACTGAAAGCCCACAGGAGGTTTAAACACCCTCATTAATGTTTTATTTGTTGCTTTTTAGTTTAAATATTTCAGTTGTCAGGCCAGCTTGCCAAACTTTGATTCAACAAAAGAGTAAACTGCTTCGGAAAAAAAATGAGGCAACAGACTTCAGCAAGTCAATATGTTGTGCTGCATATAGCCAGTGTTTGCCCTGTAAAATATATGCTTCTCAGTGTGCAGATTGTGCGATCCCTTTAAGTAATAATTACTACATTAAACAATGCAATCTGTCCCACTGGCAAGAAGTATGCAGTGCTACAGATTAGGAGATCCCACCAGGATAGGAAACAAGCTTCCAGCCCTGGGGCCAGTCAAGGATGAACACAGTCCAGACAGGCTGTAGCCAGGGACCTCAGGTGTGTAGGTGAGGAGTGGCTACTCACTAAAGATGGTACCTTGCAAACCAATTCCAGGAGGGTGCCCGGTGGCATGGGCAAGGGTAACAGGTGCACTTCAGACATAACACAAAATGCTCTGCAAATGTCCTGGCCAAAACCAGTTGTTAATCAGGAAAGAAGGGAAACAAAGCCAGACACAGGGATTCTGCTCCCCAACCTGCTCATGAATGGAGCTCTTTCCCACTGAATTCAATGTAACAGAAAACACAGTATCACTTTAAGAAAAAATGTTGTCAGGTCTCTTTATCTTCATGTTCGCTTACTGTGTATTTCCAACACAGAAAAGAAATGATGTTCACACATGAGCTGTCTAGATGCTCTATTCTCAGTCACTACCGTACACAATAGATAAATCAGCTAGAGCAGAGGCCGCACATGTCTTTGTTTTCTTGGAAGTAACCTGGGGTTGGGAAGTACCACATCACACACTTTAGGTTTTTCTCTACCCAAAAGTACACAAATATTCAGAATACATGTATATATGTGTAATTGCTTTAGAAATTAATTCTCTGAGATTCTAACAAATGAACAGAATAAGCAGCCAATATAAAGTAAAAATGACTGGAACAGATGTAGAGATCAATGAAAAATAATGGCTAAAATATAGAGAAGCACAGTTTCTAGGAATCATAATTAAAATACATATCAACATGCCAGTTTGTACTTATAAGTTTGCACAGGTTTTAAAATATTATTTTTGAACATTATGTCACCAAGAACACTGATAGAGTATTGGCATTTACATTAACAATCCATTTTTAAAGTAAAGACAGCAGGCATGTCACACAGTGACTTTACCCTTCATTCATATCCACTGACATCAACACATACTGCCTTCCACTATAATCTTTATGTAGAATATTCTTTGACATCACTTTACATTAAAATGTGCAACACTAAGTATAAATTGTTAAATTACAATAAAAAACTTACTATATTCTTTTGTCTAAAACTTACTTAAAAAAAACACTAAAACAACAAAGTCATTATGTTTTCCAAACACGCTGCTAAAAGCATAATTTGAGAAATATATTGAGAAAATCTTAGAAAAAAAAACTTTGAATCTTTGTTCTATCAGTCTGTCTAGCAAACATCAGAACTAGTCACCAGTAATCTAAACAATCAACAACAGTGAAACTATTTGGATCTGACATGAATCTGTGTGCCGTGGATATCGCTCTGTATGCTGCAAATGTATTGCTCTGATTGGTTAATAAATAAAGTACTGATTGGCCAATAGCCAGGCAGGAAGGATAGGCAAGATAAAGAGAGAGGAGAATTCTGGGAACAGGAAGGCTGAGTCAGGAGTTGCCAGCCAGACACAGAGGAAGCAAGATGCGAAGGCAGAACCGGAAAAAGGTACCAAGCCATGTGGCTAAACATAAATAAGAATTATGGGTTAATTTAAGTTGTAAGATCTAGCTAGTAAGAAGCCTGAGCCAATAGGCCATACAGTTTGTAATTAATATAAGCCTCTGAGTGTTTATTCGGGTCTGAGCAGCTGCGGGCCCCGGGTGGGACTGGAGAAAACTCCAGCTACATCTGTGACTGCAGAGATGTGACATCATTAATATGCTATGTGGTGGTTTCAATGAGAATGGCCCCTATAGGCTTATATATTTGGTTGCCAGTTGGTGGACTGTCAAGAAGGATTAGGAAATGTGGCCTTGTTGGAGGAGGTGTGTCACTGGGGGTGGGCTCTGAGGTTTCAAAAGCTCACTTGAGGCCCATTCTCATCATCTGCCTTCCTCTTGCTTGTGGATAAGATATAAGGTCTTAGCTACCACTCCAGCATCCTGTCTCCCTGCCTGCTACCAGCTCCCTGTCATAATAGTAGACTTATTCTCTGACACTGTAAGCAAGCCCACAATTAAATGCTTTCTTTTCTTTCTTTCTTCTTTTTTTTTTTTTAAGTTATCTTGGTCATGGTGTCTCTTCATAGCAATACAAAAGTGACTAAGACATGCTACTCCTACAATTCAGAGGAAGTCGTACCTCCAAAGGTTATACACAGACTTTTCTCTAAAATTAAGTCATATTTCTGTTGTACCTTGGGAGGCGATGATGGAAGGGAGGGGCCGTAGTTCATGCCATCACTACAGGCACTATCTTGAAGAGATAACACGGAGGTCCGGATAGAATAGACACTGTCGTTATCAGGAGA
The DNA here is from genome assembly GCA_902168425.1 of Peromyscus attwateri. Taxonomy (NCBI): domain Eukaryota; kingdom Metazoa; phylum Chordata; class Mammalia; order Rodentia; family Cricetidae; genus Peromyscus; species Peromyscus attwateri. Next base: position 34,311 of record CABHPP010115375.1, read on the forward strand.
GAACTGAGACTCAAATCTTGACTCAGCTACTGACTCGGCATCAGGTGCATCTATCTGGGAATAAAATAAAAGCAACTGGTTAACACACCCTGTCACATGTCACTGTCACTACTTGAGCTAAAAGGCACAGCTGCACCTTCCTGGTCTGCCCTGCCTGCTGCATGTGCCTTCCCTACTCTTACCCACTTGAAAGCTGCATGGAGATAGCAGCACCCAGATGGGCAGACCACCCACAGCAGAGGCCGCTGCCATTGGACACTATTGCATCCCATCAACTAAAGTACTCAAGGTGCCAATTAACAAAGGAATTGATTTTAAGTTTAGCTACATAAGCAAGGAAAATACACAACATTTTATGATGCCAAGAATTTGGTTATCATTCTTCATATTCAGCTAATAAACCATTATTCATAAAGGCAGCTATGTGACTGTCTAGCTAAGATACAGAAACCAAGAGCAGCTTTGTGTTTGAGCTAGAATCACACTAACAATGAAGTGTCCTGATCACGGATTGGTTACCAGAAGCATTAAGTAATTAAACATTTTAACATGGCAAGCCATATTAATGTAAAAAACTATTAAAATACTACTGGAACATTTCAAAGTGAGTCTCAAAATATAATTCACAGGCTGTTAACATATTTTAAATATTTGTTCAAATTCACTAATAAGCTACAATGTGGAGGATATCTTTTACAAATGGACATTAAGTAAAACAATTTGAGAAATAAATAGTGTATGCTATCTCGTATTAACTGAGCCTTATGTCAGACTATAGATGAATATTTGTTTTAAAGTACTACTAGAAAGAGTACTCCAACAGAATGTGTACAGCTATTGTTGATACCTTTAAATATTAGCAATCTTAAAATTCAATTAGCTCAATTACTGTAGAGATGAAACATGAAGCCCTCAGGAAGTTGAGTGGCCAGTTCAAGAAAACAGAGCTCATTAGAATATTGAGGACTCCTATAATTACTACAAGGCACTGAGTTTCCATGAAATGAAGTAATCCTCTCAAATGGCTATCATTTAAAGGGGTTCAAAAATACCATCCAAAGCCTAGAGAGGATATTGTTTCATGGTGTACTTTAAAGATGATGAGCTGGGAATGGCTACATATACCCTTAATCCTAGCACTCAGAAGGAAGAGGCATGTGGATGATGACCGCGAGTTGCAGACAAGCCATGGCAATATAGTGAGATCCCGTCTCAAAAAAGAAAAAAAAAAAGGAATGAATGAATGAATGGTATCTTTGTGTACTACGATGTTTCAAAATGAATTTGCTATGGCAAAGTATGACTTTCATAACACAAAGTCCAAAGCACTCTAAATTATAATGCCCCTGGAGGAGGGCCAAAGTCACCTCATATTTTAAGTATAATGTGAATTTATTACACTTATTTATAAATACATCAAAACATTCCAAAAATAGCTATTTAAGAGTTTGTAATTCAAAAATATTAACAAAAAGAATTATCTTCCTTCCAAATTAGTATTGGCATAATACATGTCAAAGACCTAATTCACACTCTCTAGTTTAAAGCAATGTGTGCATGTTTGCACACTGAGATTCCACATATACTAAGCAAGCGATTCAATAAATCTGCAGCAGAACATTTATTAAAAATCAATCAGTTGTGGCCACTAACCAGAGCCAAGTCGGCCCTGAAGAGGGCTTTGTCAGGCAGGCCTGGCTCCTTACAGGAGTGTGGTGGGCAGAGAAAGGCGTCCTCCTTGGCAGAAACATACCCTTCTTCTGGTGAAAGCTGCAGGACATTGGCGTGGAGAAGGGGTTTGTGAGAAAGGAAGAAGAACAGAGAGGATGTGAAAGGGGAAGGGAGGGTAAGAGAGAGAAAGAATGAAGGGAGGAAACGGAGTCTTCACGTGATAATGTATGACTTCAATATAGAACGAAAACTATAGAGTTAGACAAATACTGACCCTAATCATTTCATTTGAAAGGATACGGAGGCCTTTTTCCCCTAGGATAAGCACCAAATATTAGATGAGAATTCCTTTCTATTATTTTTTTATTCTTACAAATGACAATCATAATCAATGATTTTTATAATAATCTTCTGGTCATTTTTACCTGCTAACTGTTCTGGCTAAATAATTAAAGGCAAAGTTAAGTATTATGCCTTTAATAGCTGCAGAATAAAGCATTAAAGAAAATCGATGTTTTTCTCAAGTACTGTAAAAAAGGCAATTTACTTGACAAGGAATGTTACTGAGGACATGATAACCCCATCCAACCTCTCTAACCTAAGTGGAAAGCACCTCTTCCCAGGTAGCCATTAGAATTCTGGCAAGAAACTTTGAAAACACTTAAAACAATCACCTGTCCCCTAAAAATAAGAGGGGACGACTTGAGATGTTAAATACAACACAGCTTATAGGACCAAATGAAACTACCGGCACAGGAGTGCATCTGCTTGAATTCCCCTCCTGAACTCATACTGCAATCCTGAGACACTGAGAACTCTACACTTGTATTCTCCTTTCTAACAAAAAGGGAAATTTTAATTGTCTTGCTACATCACCTGGTATCAGTAACCCATGCAGGACTTTTATAGGAAAAGCATTTTTCTTATTTGCCTACAGATATAAGTTTATTATTAATCAAGCTCCACTTTAAGTGACAGAAATACTCATGGTATGTTTCAGTGCAAAAAGAATATGAAACATCAAATATTGTCCTGAAACTAGTTACAAAAAGATTTTGCTTCTAAATAACTATTGTTTTCTTCTTAGTGGCAGTAAAGTGTCTCCCCAGCCATTTCCCTTACAAGAAATCAATAAAATCCAAGTTCTTACAGGCAAAGGCTTAGCCACTCCTATCCGCACCATTCCTGAGGGTGCTCCCTTCAGGGCTTCCACAGCCTCTTCAAGACTGCTGTTTTCCAGGTTAATGTCATTGACAAACATGAGCCTGTCTCCTGGAAGAAGCCGTCCATCCTTTTCAGCAATGCCACCGGGCACCAGAGAACGAATTACTATCACAGTGCTTGCTGGGTCGATGGGGTCCTAACAGGGCAGGGAGGTGAAAAAAAGTCAGCTCATTCTGACACACACCAGAAGGATACTTTACAAGTTGTCCCCTCTAATTGTTGAGTGTCTTAAGGTGTTCATGGAGGTTCTAACAAATGCCTAGGACAGGGTGATGTCTATTTCATTTTAGAAAGATCAGAGTTCACCAGGAACAATGAAAGCCTCATTTGCTAGTGGTGTTGAATAGACCACTATATACTATTAAATAACTTCCAGATGAAATTTTAATTTTTGGTAAACTGTTAAGTTTTATGCTATGGCTGGGCAGTGGTGGCACATGCCTTTAATCCCAGCACTTGAGAGGCAGAGGCAGGCACATCTCTGTGAGTTTGAGGCCAGCCTGGTCTACAGAGCAAGATCTAGGACAGGCACTAAAACTACACAGGGAAACCCTGTCTCAAAAAAACAAAACAAAACAAAAAAAGTTTTATGCTATGACTTGAAGCTGGATGTCAAGGGCATTGGTAACCATCCATTTGTATAGTAGATGGATGCACTCTGACATAGGTCTTGTTCTTTAGAAATGAAGAAATACAAAAAGAAGCCATGCAGTATTTGTGCTACAAGTATAAGAGATAGCCTGAGTTCAAAACTATTAAGAGTAACACCTGTGTTTTATCAAACAGGGTTTAGCATTTCCACACTTGCTTGGCACAAAACAATTCAGGGAAGGATGCAAGCCACACTGAGCCAATTTAAAAACAATCATAAATTTAGGAAAATGACTGGAATGTTAGAATTTGTGACATATCCAAGTATAAGTTCATCTTGCATATTATACAAAAAAAGAAATAGCAAATACTTTATGACTTACCACTAAAATATAAGCTGTCAATTAAAAGCATGGAAATAAAAATATTCCTCAAGTGACAAAAAGAACCCACTGTATTATGATACTCCTAAAAATCATTCTGTGTTTTGCTCAAATTCTTGAGCTGAAACATAAAACAGTTTAATAAATATAATGCTAAAAGAAACCTTTTATAACAAGAAGAAATCATACCAATTACATTACTATCCTGAGCAATTAATCTGAACAACTAAATGTCATTATGAACTGTAAAATAATATTTTCTTGTTATCTGCTAGCAACAATTTACTTTTAAAATATGGCATCCTTTCAGCAATTAGGAAAACATGATCTATTTACCTGGTAGTCTAAAATGCTGAAGCCGAGACCCCTGCTCCCTTTCTCCAGCTCTATGGACTGAACGCCAGCCTCCCACATGGCCAGTGGTGTTTGACTCTCCTCAGCATGCTGATCCACATCAGGCATCGCCAGCATGGGATCCTCTGTCTCTGAGGACCCGATGAACTCACCTAAATCTATATGAGGCTGAATAACAGATAAGGCATCTCTTATTTCAGAGGGAATAGCATTTGACACACGTACCAACACTGCAAAAAAAAAGTTGAGTTCCTGTATCTGTACAGAACAAAACATTCTCAAAGACCCGTCATAAAAGGCATTGAAACTATAACCTGGAATTTCCTATATGCTTATTCAGTGGTTTATGGGTGAATTTCCCTTCTTGTATAAGTTTGAATCACCTCTACATGAAGAATAAAAAGTGTGTTGTTAGTAACTAAAAAGAACTCATGATAAGTAAGATAAAGTCAAGGAAATGTGGGTATGTGTAAAGTTTTGTATTGTATGCAAGTAAGGCCTCCAGAATACATAGAAATAGGTGGATTAAATAGGGGAGACATTTACAGACACTTGACACAGAAACTGGGCTTCAAACATTAGCTTCTCTCAAGAAAAACAAGTCAAAGTGAACTCAGCCAATCCAACCCTATTCATCCGTATGAACATACCAATTTTAACAAAGGTGTTTGTCAGAATAAAATTTTAGTTTGTGTGCTGCCTTTGCTTTTGATGTTCAATTGCACTGCCTAGAACCATGGACGCAAATCTCCTCCCCCTGCCCTCCTGGGACCATCCCATCGACACCACATGAACATGTGCATGAATGTACATGGCTCAGCCTTCAAGTGGCACACAATTTACAATACTGCTTCTTGTTCTGCCCTATTATGATGTTTAAAATAAACTATGTATTTTATCCATTTAAGTGTAAAATTATTTCATTGTACTGATTCCTTCAGCATAATGTAAATGGAATTCCTTCCTCCTGAGACCTGACTAAGGTCCTATGCTAAATGTGTTCAGCACATCTTCCAAAAAGGTGATTACCTCTGGTTTTGCACACTGTGATACAAACAGATAAGAATACACAAACAGGAAAATGGACATCACAGAAAATTATTTGATATGAATTATGAGTTCAACTTTCTTATATTCTCACACTAAATTACACAAATAAATTAAAATCTATATATACACTGGAATGTATCCTTCTATATTTTACCTATTCACTAAATGGTTAAATGCAAACCAGAAACAGCTGGGTAGGTATATAAAAGTATGTTTTTCCATCTGTCCTCCATACATACACTATTTGCATACTTCTGTCAATTGAGACAAACTAGTCAGTGGGAACACTGCAAGTACACAGTTACCTACTATCAAATAGACAGCATGCAGTGGTACCTACCGTCAAATACACAGCATGCAGTGGTACCTACCGTCAAATACACAGTATGCAGTGGTACCTACTATCAAATACACAGCATGCAGTGGTACCTATCATCAAATACACAGTATGCAGTGGTACCCACTGTAACTACTTTAACTGGAAGAGAAAGTCTCCACGAGATGGACATCATCCTAACCTACATTTTACAGAAACAAAAATTGAAGTTCCGAAAGGACAGGTGACTTGTCTAGGTTAAGCATCAATTCTGATTCAAGCCCAGGGCTGTGTGACTTCTAAATCTATTCTATAGGCATAGACTATGTAAAAAACAATGAAGTGTTAATGAACATAAAAATCTTAACATCTGAACATTCCTAAGCCTTGCTGTGATATGTTCAAATGAGCCTTGTTTCTGCAAGTGATACCTTTTCTGTTAGTTCAAGTTCACTCATGTCCAGGCCATCCAAGTCTGATGCAGCATTGGGTGGCACAGTTCGGCGGCAGCATACCATTGTCACATCTATAGGCAATTCTTTTAAAATATTGACCACATCTTGATGATTTTCTCCAAGCAAATTGATACCATTCACCTGCAGAACAACACACATGGTCCCCATAAGATAGAGTTTCATAATACAAAGACTGTTTGAGAGCACCATTTTTCCATGAACATAAATTTCACTATGGTGATGGCTGTGGTTCTGCTGTGCCCAGCACTATATTTAGACCCTTGTGAGTACTAGTTAACAGGGTCTGTATGCACGGTTAGTGTCTTGCTGTAACTGGAGCTTCTCAAGCACTCAGGGCAAACGCCTTAACTTCTCCTTAGGTCTGATCTGCTAGTGTATGGTAGGAAGAGAGAATAACAGTATTCCCAAAGGATGTAGTAGAAAAGACTGTAAAGAATTAGCATTTAATTAATTTACTAAAAAAAAAAAACTAACTAAAAATGGCATATATAGTATGTGAAAGCGGCTTTAAAACTGGGAACAAAAATTTTTCATTTTTTTTAATTTCTACATTTAAAAAACATTGACAGATTGCAGAGAAACAAGTACCAGTAGATAGCTACCGAGCGATAAGACCTGAGTGAGTGGGAACAGAAAGGACACACTCACTGTTTGCTGCTATTCTCTATGGAAGCATATGACAGTGCTGCCTAGTCTAAGAACTGAATACACACTGAAAACCTGTCAGAGAGAGTTTCACAGTCTTTGGAAGCTCAACCAGCATAAAACACAACACAACAAACACCACCACAACAGAATGTATGGAACCGGATGTGTAGTTCGGTGTGCACACACAGTTTTGGTAGTTCGGCTTTGGGTTGACTTTAAGATTTAGTTATTCATCACCATTAATTCTCCAGCAGCCTTTCCCATCTTGTATCTGTAGAAAAAAAAGGAAATCAGAGCTCCTCACTTCCAATAGCTCATCTCCACTGAAGAGCTTCCCACTGTGTCCCACAGGGCCTTCTGGCAGGACAGATCGGATGAAGTGGTGGCCCACTGTTGCTTCCAGACTTATCCCCAGTCCACTGTTCTCACTGAACTTGCTCACATGAGCCACCTGAAATGAGAAAAATCGTCACAACTCTAACATGTTTCTGGGGTTTTTTTTTTTCTACTCATGTAAATATTGTAAGTTCACCACCACCCCACCACTCCCCCACCCCCACAAAATAGTCAAATTTCTCACAAAAGCTTCAAAAATCTTATCGTAAGCTGCATATCATTGGAGAGTTGCCAATGGAAAATACTGATGTCTAATGGTTTCACAGACCAACAAAGACTAAAGGGAAGTGCCCAGCCACAAGCACTCAGGACCATTTCCAGGGCCTACTGAGAATGTAGTAGTAAGTGGGTAGAATGCAGGGAATGAGTAAGAGGCAGGCAGAAACTACTAGAGACCCAAGCACAGCTGACAGCCTGAAAAGCTGCACACTGCAGCTATGAATACCATGGGGTGCCATGTGCCATTCCTGACAAACAAATTTACCAAACTAGACCTTTCATATCTTAAGGGTAGTTGGGGGGAGGTCAGTATCAGATTGAAATCACCTGACTCTGAACTGTGATGCTGGGCAACATTCTTCTCAGCCCTGGAAACCTAATTTAGAGCTCACTTATTCTAAGAAACTGCCAGGTCCCCACTGATGTCGCCAGCCATCTCTGCTACACCGCCCCTTTATGATTATCATATTAATGCTGCCAAGTGCACAGCAGGCAAGGAGAAGGCAGAGTTGCTCCCATTTACCTGAGCAAGGATCATAAATGATGTGGTCCTGTCTTACAGCACACGTCTACTCTTAACAGAGTACTTGGAATATCATCCAGACAACAGGTGCACAAAGGGCATTAAAAGTTCAGTCTTGGTTCTGATCTAGATGAAAGCGCTTGTCAAGGGCCCCCTTATTCAATTACCACCTAAACAGCAGGTGTCTGCTGTACATGCCAGCCACATTAATCTCACCCACAAAGTCAGTGCTAAATGAATCACTCTTCACCTGGATCCCATTGTATTCCTCTACAACTTAGAGTTAAAATGCTCACAGCTACACTTACTCGTTTTCATTTAACTATAAATTATCTTGAGCCTTTAAAAGTAGGTATTGCTATGAAAGTAAGTGCAAAATTGAGAATACTATTTAGCAATGAAGGTCAGTGCTACTTTTAATATATATTATCTGTTCTCTTTACCTTTTCTAACCCAAGGGTATATGGATATTGTACATATGAAAAATTATACTGCGTGTAGTATTTTACCTTGTTTTTCAGTTTTCTGATATTTTAGTAATGTGTCAACTTTGTAATTTTTTGGAATAGCAAACTATGGTATCTTAGCTAGCTACAACACTGTTGGTAAACATCAAACATTGCCATGACATAAGTGATAGGAAAAGATAAGCAGAATCAATCTATTACAGAAGATAAACACACGAGAATGACAAAAGGGATGAGGGACAGAGTATGGTGCACTTCTGTATGCCCAGCACTAGGGAAGTGGAGGCAGAGGGACCAGGAATTTAAGGTCCTCTTAAGTCTATACAGAGAATCTGAGCTCAGCCTGGGCTACAGGAGACCTTGCCTTAAGTGATTTTTTTTTAAGAAGGAAAGGAAGGAAGGAGGGGAGGAAGAAAGGAAAGCAAGCCTACAACTCTGTCATGATAAACTTTAGCTTATTTGAAGTGAAGTGTCATTCTGTTGTGGTTCTTTCTGTAAATCACATGCTTAAAAATCAGGAAAACCGTTCTTGTGTAGATATTATTTACACCACTCCCAGAAATATTAAAGGATGAGGACACATGAGTTCTCAAGCTTGCAAACCGTGTATTTTGGTTTCTTAGCTACCATTACAGCCTTTGAAGAGCTCTAGACATTTGATCTCTCTCCAGGGCTCATTCCAATGATTATCTTATTTTTACCAAGGATTTCCTGCTCTCACACAGGCAAATTCAGGAAACATGAAGAGCAAGCTAACCTACCACTATTTCATAGTTAATTCCCATAATTCTCTGCCACTTTGTCAGCAGGGCGGCCTCTTGCTGCACATCTTCTGTTTCTTCCAGCTCAGTCGACAACAACGGATACCCTGAAATAGTCCAAATACTGAAGTTATTGCCAGCACCCCAAACTCACCTTCTCCACCTTTTGGAAGGAAAGAAGATCTAGTAAACCCTTTGTGTTACACTGTGTCAGACTCTTTAGTCAATGCATAGGTTCCTCACAGTTTACTGAATTTTAATGATCTAATTTAGACTAATGTTTGCATACGCAACACTATCATTTTTTAGTGGACACCTTTTAAATATGCAACACTATTCTTTTTAAATGGACACCTTTTAAGCTTTAACTAGACTTTTCATTAACATCTCCATATATTATCTAACATCCATTAAAATGATAAGGGCTCTGGGCTGCTCTCAGATACAAAAGTTTGTCTACTGATGATATTTGATGACATTACAGTAAAATGTGTGGTCAGGAGAAAGGGGAGCTATGATATTACCTTAAGCACAAACAATATAAATTGGTAACATACAACTCCATGAAAAATAGGACAATATAAATAAGAGAGTGAAACAATGAAAAACTGAGAATGTATAGTAAGATAAAAGCCTGTTGTCAGAATCCCACTACTTAGCCAAAAGGGAAAGAAAGGCATCAAGCAGTGACACAAGTAGTTCCAAATGCAGAACGTGCAGCCGAAAGCGGGGAGTGACTGAGGAGCATCTCTGTGGGTCTCTATGTCCAGAAGAGCTCGTCATCTGCGCTCCAGCTCCAACCTACAACATGTCTAACATCACTCCGTGCTCACTCATAATAGCTTTCTTTTAAAAACCTCTATTCTCCTCCAGTCTCTAAATGAACTTAAAGAATATTTCAAAATTGAGATTTCTGCCAGTTGCCTTCTCTCTCATAGGAACTTTGGGCTCATCATGCTTTGGTTAATGATTCTGATTTTTTCTGGAGAAAATGGACAGAGTTGATAACCATTTTTAAAGGATTCAGGACAGCAAGTAGTTTGTTCACATGCAAAGTCCTAGGTTCAATCTCTAGCTTAGAGAACAAAGCAAAACAGGGCCGGAAATCATCCCTGTGAATACGTGTTTGCTCTTCAAAATTAAATTTA
>CABHPP010115376.1:7437-24257 GCA_902168425.1 Peromyscus attwateri
CTTTCTTTCTTTCTTTCTTTCTTTCTTTCTTTCTTTCTTTCTTTCTTTCTTTCTTTTAGATTTGCTGATAAAGAGTTTTTGCCTTACAGGCAGACTCAATGAGAGACAAATTATAATTAAAAAGGTTACACTGAATTAGAGCTCAGTGGGTGGCAGACTAGCAAAAAATCAGCAGTAATTAGAGAGAGTTTAATGAAGCATTTACTATGAGCAAAAAGTTCTCTGCCTTCCTATGAGTATGTTTCAGTGGAAGAGGGAAGAGTAGCCAATGATAAGAATGAAAAGAAGACAAGGTACACATATATTTCTACATGTTTATATATGCATGCATCACACACACACACACACACACACACACACACACACACACACACACATTCTAATGGTGAAGAAAAATAAAGTAGAAACAGAACCAGGAAAAGAGTGCATAGGGCAATGATTAGTGTTGGGAGTTTCCATTTCAAACAAGGTAATAGGGAGATGTTAACACTTGAGTGGAGACCAGAGGAAGCAGAATAGAGATAGACCCTGTGATCTTCTCAAGTGGTAGAATCCTTACTGGTGACAGTGAGTGTGAAAGATCTTAGGAACAGAAATAAACAAATGTGATGGAAGAGAATTAATGTGAGGGAATGCAGGGGGATGCCAGGTTGAGCTATTATACCATACCGGATCATGGAAGGCTCTGGCAAGGAGTGTGGATCTAGTATTAAGGGATGCCAAGACCCAGCTTATTTATTTCCCTAATTCCCATTTACTGCTGCAAGGGATATGGATGGAAGGAAACGAGTGGGAGCAGCCTATTGCAGATCTGCATGACAGCTATCAGCAGCCCCAGCTGAAGTAGATACGTTGAAACAGAGTGGGAACACCTTTTATATGTAGCTGCCTACAACTTGCAAATGAATTTGTTGTTGCTATCAGCATTTGATGACTTTCCCATAGCAATATCCTCTCACATGTAAGGTGCTTCCTAGTTTTCAACTTCATCTGAAGTTAGTTTTTCTTGTTTTCTGCCTTTATCTGAATTCACAGCAGTGACGAAAGCTGTTCTCTGGTCTCATATCTCTAATAAGGCACAGGCTATCGAAAGAAAGCTGAGAAAACATCTCTCAGCCTCCCTCTCCTTCAACCACATCCCACCAGCCCTATAGTCATATGCTCACCAGGAAGCCTGGCTTTTCCGTTGATAGAGTCTGTATAACACACATCATGTGTGAAGGATCCATTTGCTTGGGAACTCTTGCTTCTCATACTAATAAAGAGTTGAGAGTTAAGTCTCATTCTCTCCTCGGAGCTGTTGGTTACATGGGTGACTGAGAATCTCAGCATTAATACAATGTAATTGATTTTCTGGTTGAAATTTTAAAGGGTAATTTAATACCCTTTACTTACAAGTTCGAGAGTTTAATTTGTAGTTCATCCGTCCATCATAGAAATAATTATGACTAATCAGTATTTTCAAGTGTGCATAATGACTGTCATTTGTATTGGGGTGTAGGGACAAACTGGTGAAGTCAACACAATTGTGGAAGGTAAGACTGCAGCTTTCAGCATGATTTTATTCTAATAAAAATCCTTTAAATCCAGAGAATGAAGAAAAGAAAAATATTTGCATTCATGCAGAAGCACAAGCTTAGATGTATGAAATAACTGGAAGTCTATCTTAGGCTTAGTCTAGAGTGATTTATTTACTAGTCCAGCATTTAGCTACAAAGTGCATCTTGCATGGATACAAGTCTGTAGGAAGTTATAGTTGCTCCATCTGCTTGAAACACAAGAAATTTCAAAAGCTTTTTGGAATACGTATCTTGAGATGTTAACTAGACCCATATATACACAAATAGAAGTTACAGATACTTCAATGTATCTTAATTTGACCAATCACTTTCTCCATTTCATAGACCAGGGTGTGGACAGTGTTTATTGACATTACATGCATGTGAGATTTTTTAATATTAAGAGTTTCCATCATCTCTTAGCGGTGGCTGGTGCATTGAGATAGCATAAAAGAATTAAACGTGCTTTCTCCATTGCTTACCCCACCCCTGCCACGGAAGAACAAGTAGAGAGCGTGTTTGCACTACAGAGCAGAACTCTGAAGCCAGAGAGGTGCCTTCATTTCTGAAGAAAATCAGTGGAAATATATAGAAAATACAACTAAAAAAATGTGAGCTGCCCGGGCAGCAGTTGTTTGTGACAGCTGAAATTGAAGTAAGGTAATGATGAATGCAAGCAGAGGTGTGCTACACTAAGAGGTGAGAAACAGGGTGGGTGCCTTTAACAATCTTTCTGAAGATAACATCAGAATGGCTATCTCCGCCTAATGTGACTGCAAGAGGCTGTTCGCAGTGGAGGAGGGAGAACAATGAACAAAACCCTTTTTGGAGCAAGTACGTGATAACTAGGTTAGAAACTATAGCATTTGTGTGGTAGACATCTCCTCTCCCCTAAAAAATCCCAAACATCACATCATGCTACTTCTTTTTGTTTTGTTTAGTTTTTGTTTTCTTTTTTTTTTGAGACAGGGTTTCTATGTGTAGCTTTGTGCCGTTCCTGGAACTCACTCTGTAGCCCAGGCTGGCCTTGAACTCACAGAGATCCACCTGCCTCCGCCTCCCGAGTGCTGGGATTAAAGGTGTGCGCCACCACTGCCTGGCAATCATGCTACTTCTTATAATGAAAAATGGTGGTTCATATTGTGTTCTTAGCCCCACAGCTATTCGTTTGATGATATGTGGATTTGAACCCAGGGCCTTGTGCATGCTAGGCAAGTGATCTACCACTAAGCCATGTCCTCAGCCTGTCCCCCTCCATTCATGTCTTTACTTGTGGCAGCAGGTCTTTGCCACCCCTTTCTTGGTCTTTCACTTGGTCTCTCTGTGTGTGTGTGTGTGTGTGTGTGTGTGTGTGTGTGTGTGTGCGCACATGTGTGTGATTCATGAAATGTCTTAAACAATCATACTGAGCAATGCCACTCACCAGCTTAAAAATGCTGGAAATGCTCAGAGTATTGAGTCTTTGTCCTTGACCTTGATAGAACACTGAGAACAAATGGGTAAAAGTCACTGCTGCTTTCACTCACAAATGTTCTCCAACCACGGAAATGATGGAGAGAAAAGAATCAATCATTTTTTTAAACTGAAATGTGACAGTGGTCATTTTCTATTTCAGTTTGTAAACTCAGCATTTTCCCCACTAGAAGCTTCTTAAATTAGGCCTGAATTGATTTTCATTCAACCAGCTCTGCAATTTTCGTTTCCTGTCTACATTCTTTTACTGACAAGTTTTCACACAAGTTAAACTCCATTTGAATAGTCTGGGACGAGGGTTGGAAGTAAGGACCCCTGACTTAGCGAGAAGTCATTTATGTCACATTTGAATTACACCAATCAGCAAATATATGGAGCAAGCAATCTCTAAATGTCCCACATGAAGGTTGATACTGGAGACTAATCACACTGAAGCTCTAGGCTGTAGTTCTTTGTGCTGGTTGTTTGTACGAGGGTACCACTTGTGATCTTTTGGGAAATCCGAAGTACCAATACAAAGATATATTGCTTTAGTAATTGAAAGATTGGATATTACAAATACTTCTTTGTAATTTTGCGGGAGAATGAATGTGTGCTTGTATTCTGTTGGGTGAATATGAAAGATTGTAATTACTTGGTCATAGAACATGCATGTGCTGAGCAGGTGATGTAGCCCTGTCTCCATTGACTAAATGTATGATACAGTTTATTCAAATTTGTTTCTCATTTTTTACAGGGTAATCCTTTTTACAAGTATTAATTTTTAAAAATTCTTTCCATGTTTTCAATAAGTCTGTGTCATATAAGCTTATCATCAATATCTTCTAGCTTCTTATAAATTCATATTTTCATATTGTAAAAAGTGCCTTGAAAATGTAAGTTTTTAATTATAATATATTCTTAATTTTTTTTTAGACTTTCATTTTGACATGCTAAAATATAGCCATGGTAAGAGACTATCAAATAGTTTTATTATAATAATTTTCATTTATTTATTTATTTATTTTTTATTTTTTTTTTAATTTATTTTATTTTATTTTACAATATAATTCAACTTTACATATCAGCCATAGATTCCCCCGTTCTCCCCCCTCCTGCCCCGCCCCCCTCCCCTCAGCCCACCCCCCATTTCCATCTCCTCCAGGGCAAAGACTCCCCCGAGGACTGAGATCAACCTGGTGGACTCAGTCCAGGCAGGTCTAGTCCCCTCCTCCCAGGCTGAGCCAAGGGTCTCTACTAAGCCCCAGGTTTCAAACAGTCAATTCATGCACTGAGCACAGGACCCAGTCCAACTGCCTGGGTGCCTCCCAAACAGATCAAGCCAATCAACTGTCTCACCCATTCAGAGGGCCTGATCCAGTTGGGAGCCCCTCAGCCATTGGTTCACAGTTCATGTGTTTCCATTCATTTGGCCACTTGTCCCTGTATTCCATCCATCCCTGGTCCCAACAGTTCTTGCTCACATAACCCCTCCTCTTTCTCACCAATTGGACTCCTGGAGCTCCACCCGGGGCCTGACCGTGGATATCTGCATCCAGTTCCCTCAGTCACTGGATGGGGTTTCTATCACGACAATTAGGGTGTTTGGCCATCCTATCACCAGGGTAGGTCAGTTCAGGCTATTTCTCGACTATTGCCAGCAGTCTATTGTGGGGGCATCTTTGTGGATTTCTGTGGGCCTCTCTAGCACTTTGCTTCTTCCTATTCTCATGTGGTCTTCATTTACCATGAACATTCCTTGTGTTCCCTCTCTGTTCTTGATCCAGTTGGGATCTCCCGGTCCCCCAAGTTCTCTTTCCCTCGCCCCTCGCCCCTCATTACCCCCACTCACATCCAGACTGTTCATGTAGATCTCATCCATTTCTCTGTCATTGGGTGATCCCCGTGTCTTTCTTGGGGTCCTGTTTTCCAGGTAGCCTCCCTGGTGTTGTGAGTAGCCGTCCAGTCATCCTTGTTCCACAACTAGTATTCTCCTATGAGTGGGTACATACCATGTTTGTCTTTCTGAGTCTGGGTTACCTCACTCAGGAGGATTTTTTCTAGATCCATACATTTGCCTGCAAACCTTAAGAAATGGGCTATAGAACTAAACAGAATTCTCAACAGAGGAAACACAAATGGCTGAAAGACATTTAAGGAATTGCTCAACATCCCTAATCATTAGGGAAATGCAAATCAAAACAACTCTGAGATACCACCTTATGCCAGTCAGAATGGCTAAGATCAAAAACACTGAGGACACCTTGTGCTGGAGAGGATGTGGAGCTAGGGGAACTCTCCTCCACTGCTGGTGGGAATGCAAGCTTGTACAGCCACTTTGGAAATCAATATGGCGCTTTCTTAGAAAATTGGGAATCAATCTCCCCCAAGATCCAGCTATACCACTCTTGGGCATATACCAAGGAATGCTCAATCATACCACAAGGGCACTTGCTCAGCTATGTTCATATCAGCATTATTTGTAATAGCCAGAACCTGGAAACAACCTAGATGCCCTTCAACCGAAGAATGGATAAATAAACTGTGGTACATATACACAATGGAATACTACTCAGCAGAGAAATAATTTTCATTTCAACCTATTTTCTTTCATAGTAATTGTGTTTCCTCATTAAAAATTCAGTAAAAACAAAGATTGTATTTCTTCATGTGCTCTTATCATTTCTTTTAGGTATTTTATTTCCTTCCTTGAGGTATCTTTTTCATTATCTGTCTGAAAACCTGAGTAGACTTTCCTGTGCTCAGTGGGAAGACCTTAATGACTCTTGACTGAACTCAAAATGTTAAGAGTAGAGCATATAACTATGTGCCTGATACTGCCAACAGCTCATATTTTTAAAACATACTTCATTATGTTCAAGTCAGAGAGCCATGGTTGTGACTTCCACAGGCCAGAAACCCGAAGAGACTTGCCCTTTCCCAGGGTTACAGCCACTGGGCCATGTTTCTATCACTGAGTTTGGTTCAGGAAAGAGACTGAATGCCCTGCCTATGACAGTCTTTCTTATACAAGCAGCTTCATCCACCACAGTAGTTCTATGAACATGAGGGACAATGGTTCTCTTTCCTTCCATGCTCCTGGGACTCTGTACTATTAAGATCACTTCTCAGCATAATTTAAGCTAAGCTTCTAGCATGGCAGCCTTCTGTAGCTTATATCACAGTTTCTGCTAGGCTTTCTTCCCTCAGGATGACTGTGCAGGGAGGAGGCTCTAGTCCCCAAGCACTTCTAACCTCCTGGCATGGTTCTGGGCCCAGCTTGTATGCGCTGTTGATTTCTTGCTCTAGACTGGCTTGTGGTTGGGACTTGATCTGTCTTCCTCTACCACAGTGTCAAGATCAGAGGGAGCCTGTTGGTTTTATAGCCTTGAATTTAAAGGTAAGTATAATAATCATGAACTCTTTCATTCTCTAAGGCTGCTGGGGAAATGAAGAAGCTGTTCTCAATTAATCCTCAGCAATATTCGAGGAGAGCACATGAATAGTTTATCTTAAAAAAAATCAAAATTAAAAATTTAATTCAAAGGTCTGCCTGCCACAAATAATGGAATATTGGCACAGGAAGGAGCCAGCTCCAATTCTGTGACAATAACACTTGTCACTTAGAAGAATTTTCTGAGAATAATGAATGTGTTATAAGGATGAATCAACAGGTATTCCTAATTCATTACCTACTCAACACCTAGCCAGGCATTTAGGTATGAGACCTTGGTACTGTCATGTGTGTGGATGGATTCAGTTAAATTCAATCACATGGCAAGGGTAGGCATTCACTGCACAAGATACTCAGTGTTTGTAAAGTTCCGGAATTCATTATGTCTGATCCAGCAAGCAAGTAAATTGATAGAAAATTAATTGGAAGATAGTTTCCAACAAAATAGCTCAGCAGAAACATCCAGAATCAATTAATCAAACTGCAACTCATTTTAATTGGACATACTCTAACCCTGGAAAGGCACTGAAGTCTTTAATTAAGCTTTCAAGCACAATCTGATTTACATGAGACATGTTTCTCAAAAGAGTTCTGTCCAAACTAAAGTGACTGACTGGAAACCCAATGGTATAGTTACAAATCCTCAAACATGCACGACACAACTATGTCTAATTAGATATTATGTTTTCAATAAAGGTGGCATTAAAATAATTTCATTAGGTAAACATTAAACTCTTTAAAAGTGTGGAATAAAGAAGTTCTAGTTTCAAAGTTAGATGTTCATCACTATGACAATATTTAAGATTGTATTTCATATATGTATTAATATATTTTCTACTAGTTTACCTTCAAGCATTATTCTAGTATTTATTTCTATATATACATTAGCATCTGTAGTAATCATGAATGTCTGTCCCTGAATATATTAGCTCTTTGAGAACATGATCAAATACATATACTTTTCATATTTCCAGTATCAGATACAGGACCCCCAAAGGAATGTTCAATAAAGAACAGAGAACTTAAATACAGTTCAAACCAAAGGTGGCTTGAGGCATGGAAAAAATGGAAGCATTTTCTTCTTTGATACAAATTTGAAGTGGGGAGAAGTAAGACTGCCTTGAGATAATGACTATAGTTTCGAACTAAATATATTTATTCTGTGATTTCCTCATTATACCCTCAAAGGTCTATATGTCTCTAACTTCTCTTCATGCAAAATAAGCAAGAAAAATGAATTAGAATAAATGAATGCTATTAGAAGAACCGGACAAGCCCCTGGATTACAGTGATGTCATATGTCAGAGCACCAGACACATAATAAAGTGATTTTCTATTACTGTATGCTATGAAATATATACCCTATGGTTTTATATAATGTAACATGAAGAAATTAAAATACACCAAAGATGCAGCTCTGGCTCCTCCAAAAGGTTCCCATGCCAAGGGTGATTTGGCACAGATGGTAGGTTGCCCTATCCTGGTAAGAAAAATCTAAAGTCTAGTAAGAATGCCAGAGAAATCATGGGCAAAGAGATCAAATTTCAGGTACTCACTAAGTAAAGTTAGCAGATAGGTATGCTAGGAAGGTATGAAGCCAAGGTGAGTAGAAACTTGATGTGGAGAGGAGGGAAATGTCCTGACAATATAGGCAGAAGAGAAACTTTGAGAATGACAGAAGATTGTTCAGATGTAGGTGGAATTAAACACAAAGGTTGTTAGCTGTTCTAAAATTCTGGATGAAATCAACTCCTTCATTACCATACCCAAAAAGAAAGCCTAGGGTTTGTCAAAGTTCTTTTAATAGCATAAATAATAGCTAAGGAACTCTAGGTTCAACAACTAAATATAGTATATGAGAGAGAAAGAGATAAGGAGAGAGAGAGAGAGAGAGAGAGAGAGAGAGAGAGAGAGAGAGAGAAAACAAAATGACTTTTTTCCTTTTCCTATTCTATATACAGTCCTTCTACCTATAATATGGTGCCACTCACATTCAGGGAGAGTCTTCTTTCTTAGTTTCTACTTTCTAGAAACATCCTCCCAAACACAACATGAGGTACTCTGCATTTCAATTCAATGGACTTGATAACATTGAAAACTGAAGGTTGGAAGGTGTTGGGTTCTACATTACACCCTACTCCCTCTGAATTTCCAGATAACAAATATGTCCCATATCATCTGAAGCACTTTGTATCCTTCACTGAAGAGGCACACATGATATAAAATGAAGTTTGAATGTATATATTTAAATTTTGGATAAAACAATTTGGATAGAGGTCATTGCTTCTCTAAATATGAGTTCTAAGTAGTGTGAATGCTCTTGAAGCTAAAAATTCTTATCAATTCACTCTTCATGGTCTCTCATCAACAAACTATTAAGAATTTATTCAGATATGCTCATTGATTTTGGCCCTCATTCTTTATCTCAGAGACTTAAACATCTCTGTGGGGCAAAATCTGGCTCTCCTCAACTCTGAAGGAGTTCCCATCTCCCATTCTGACATTATGTGATTGAATGAGTGAATGAATGGGTGGATGAAGTAGTTACTGGTTATTGCATAGTTGTGATGTGTCAAACATTTTTTCTATGTGCTATACAGCAGTGACTGAAGTAGCCTGTCTGATACATATTCAGATAAAGGGACACACACAGAGGAAATTGGTACAATGCAAAGCTCCATAGACAAGTAGGGATTTTGTGGCTTCTTTTTTTTTAAATCTGCACTAAATAATGAGAACAGTGAGAGTCTATGGGTTACAGTTAGATCTAGAGTTAGCTATGCGATTTAGAAGAGCATGAAATTAACTTTCTCTAGGAGATGCTAATTGTCATTCTTTCAGCAGTTGCTAGTTGCCTACAGTACTTTGTCTGTGAGATTTCCCCATTCCATGTTAGCATGTCTATTGATAATGCCAATGTCCAGGTCTTGTTTGGACAGCTATAACGCGGTTTCATGGGTGCAGCTTCCCTGTGGTTTCTAAGAAACACAATCTCACAGACTTCCTTATCCTATGACTCTGACAATTTCTCACTCCCCCTTCTCTGTGATGGTACTTGCACCTAAGGTATAAGAGTTATATTTTAAATTTATCCATTCAGACTGGGCTCCACATAATCTGTTGATCTCTGCATTATGATATGTGGTTTTCTGTAATGTTGTCTGTCCGTTCGGTATAGAGAAGCTTTTTTTGATGTGGGGTGAGAACCACACTTCTCTGTAGGTATAAAGTTAAGTTTTATAACGCAGTTAGGAATTAGGAATTATGGAGGTCTAGTAAAGTGATGGTAGTATGTTCTATTTTAAGATTGTTGGCTAGAGAGCTATTAGTTACAAGAAAGACGAGTACCACTATTGCATCACTGTTCATTCATTAATTTTCCAAGTTCTGTTAATATTAGTCCCAAGTACAAAATAATGAATATTAGATCAACTTTTAAGAAAATGTAAAATGTACTAAAAAGTACAAGAAAAGGCTGGGCGTTTGTGGCTCACGCCTTTAATCTTAGCACTCAGGAGGCAGAGCCAGGCGGATCTCTGGGAGTTCGAGGCTAGCCTGGTCTACAGAGTGAGATCCAGGACATGCACCAAAACTACACAGAGAAACTCTGTCTCGAAAAACCAAAAAAAAAAGTACAAGAAAAGTAATAAAATAATACTCAGTAATCATCTTTTGGTGGATAATAAATAAAAACTCATCCATGTGAGTGTATTAGTAAGGATTCCTTAGGAATACTTGTCAATTAAAAACTATTAGACTGTTTGAAAGTCAAGTTTTAAAATATATTTATACTTACCCATGAATATATGTGTATATGTACATATGTACATATATATACATATATACAGACATGCACGCATACACACACACACACACACACACACATATATATATATATATATATATATTTTTTTTTTTTTAAAAAAAGAAAGAAAATAACCCACCAAAACAAAAAGCCAAAGCACACAACTATAACAATATACATTGTTATTTGGAATGAAGATTAAGCATGTTCCTAATTTTGTTCTCTGAAATAAAGAGATGAGGAAAGATGGCTTCCTCAGTGTAAAGCTTAATCAATCATTTTCAGAAAACAAGTGTGTAGGGTTAGGCATGGCTCAGCTACAGAGAACTTTTCTGACATTCATGAGGACCTAGGTTTGATCCCCAGAAGAAAAGAGAAAAAGAAGCAAATCAAAGTTTAGAGAATAGAATTTGTCATGTATCTCTCTGAGAGCCAGTGTTCATTAACGATTGTGTCTTACAGCTTCCAATTGCTCTTCTTATCTTTCTGTTCAATTCTCTAACACAGGTTTTCCTCTTCTTCATTGGGTCCTGGCTTTGTTTGGTCTTTCAGTCCTGAATAAGACATGAAGGAACATGTTTGCATTTGCAGTATTTTCCTTCCAGGTGGGACCGCCACCCGGCAGAGGGGGTTCTTAGGATGCATCAGGTCTCTTCAGTTGAATGGGATGGCCTTGGATCTGGAAGAAAGAGCCACAGTGACCCCTGGGGTGCAACCAGGTTGCAGAGGACACTGTGGTAGCTATGGAAAGTTATGCCGCCATGGAGGGAAGTGCAGGGAAAAGCCCAGTGGCTTCTTCTGTGATTGCTCTTCCTCTGCTTATGCAGGACCATTCTGCTCCAAAGGTAGGTATGACTTGAGACTGTGTCCCCAGGAATAAGACACCACCTGACATGGTTTGTTTGTTTGTTTGTTTGTTTGTTTGTTTGGTGTGTGTGTGTGTGTGTGTGTGTGTGTGTGTGTGTGTATGTAGCTGTTTGAAACAAAGGTCTCTACATTTAAAATATTCTTTTGAAAAGTGGTTATTGTATGCCAATCATATTTTAATCCTTGGGCCTTTGACTCAATTCCAGAAATAGTCACATAGTCACAAATAGAAGCCTTTAGGTGTCTTCAATGTTAGCCATCAATCTACTTTTACTTTGTCTACTATTAATGTGTTTAAAGAACAGGGCTGTAAACAACCTACCCTATGGAGCAGTTCTTGGTTTTAAAAACCATTCTGAGGGTGCATTGTTATTTTTGGTGAGCATGTTCAGCAATGCAAAGAACTACAGAAAATTAATGTATTTATTTTTTCACTCAAAGAATACTTTCTACCAAATATTGATGTATAAGGAAGTAGTGATACTCTGATATTTTGTGTGTGGTAGAATAAATATCTGCTAGAGAATGAAAACATTTTATTGTATTTATTTGGTGGCTTCTCTTATTTGCCAGTCTATGCCACAGAAGAAAAAAGAGCAGAGTGGAGTAGTAACTGTTTTGGGTGGCCTTCTCTGAATATACAGACACATATTATACTCTCATGGTTTTTCATAGAAGAAAACCGACATCCAATTAATTTAAATTCATTGACTTTGCTGAAGTATCTCTGGGCTTCTTAATCTTCTCTTGAAGGAAGCTAAAAAAAAAATTGGCTCCAAATCAAAGCAACTTTGCAAATAAAGCACTGTGGGCTAGTTAATGAAAACCTGGCAAAACTACACTTTTGGGGTCATCCCCTTTTATCAGGAATAAACTGTGATTTCAAAATCAACCGCAGTAATAACCACATGCCACTGGTAACATTCTAGGAGATGTCTTTGGTCTAAAGTGTGGACTTAAGCCCTTCTTCTTGAGGCTGACTTTCCTTCATTTTCTAATTGTATTTTCCAGTTCTAAATGTAATCAGGAATGTGATGCTACATGCACACATTATACTGTGTGTGAAAGTTATATTATAAATAATACAATTAATGCATTAAAAATCCCTAAAATGAGATGAGTATCAAAATCTTGCTTTATGACTCAGTAAGCATCGTTTAGAAGACCTATCAGCAACCAGATGCTTATAGTAGCAAAAAGAACAAAGTTCAAGGATTCAAAACTTTCTCCGCTGACCTCTTCCATACACATATATTTGCCTACATATGTGTTTAAATTTGAGATATTAATCTCCTATGGATAAAACATTGTACTTGTTAAATTATTTCAAAGGGGCTGCATAATTCATCCTGTTGAGCTCTGCTAAGCATATGCCCCTCTCACATTGATGCTAGACTTCATTTTCTTTGTGTAGAAGACAACAAATGTGAAAAGTAGTTAATAAAAAATAAAGGTATTTCTGTTTATTGATACTGAAATGGGGAAAAAACCCTCATTCTTCCATTTTTCCTATTATAAGAGGATACGTGCATCATAGCTATAAAATAATAGATGGGATGTTAGAATTTAAATAAGAAAGTGATGTTTAGGGAGGTACAAGACAAGAAGCTTGGCTTATGTGTGAACTCAGATAAGAGAGCACTAAGCTTGCAATTGTAAAGCCAGACTAAGAAATTAATGATATGTCATTCTAACATAAAGGCATTTTACAAGCCATTATGAAATCTCTATTCATTCTCTGTGTTATCTTAGCCTGGGACTTATTTCTTCTAGCTGTGTATTTCATTTTTACATTAAGATATCAATTAATGTAACTTAAACAAGATCCCTGTATGTAAAAAAATTTTTTAACATACAGTCTGCATATCATTTCAGAGATTTCTGCATATTTTGGATCTGGGTCTTCTGTGATTTACAATTTTCAAGAAAATTATTCTTTAAGTAAAAACTCCAGCTTCCACGCAGCTTCCTTTCATGGTGATATGAAGCTGAGCAGAGAAATGATCAAATTTAGCTTCCGGACGACACGGGCACCAAGCTTGCTACTGTATATGAGTTCCTTTTATAAAGAATACCTCTCAGTTACCATTGCCAGAAATGGTGAGTGTGCTTTAGATGAGAGAGAAGACTGAATTAGAGTACTGAGGCAGTGGAACACGGCTCCTTCTGGGGTGCTTGCTTCTAAACGAGAGTCAGGGAGAGAAATTGAGTATGCCTAGCTTTTATCTTCTTTTTAATATTGAGTATGATCTTATAGATTAATCCAAAAGGATCGTTTAAGTTCTTATGATGGTTTTATATCTTTATAATTTTGGTAATTTTTATATCAGCTATGTGAATTTTGGGTTTGTTGCTATAAAATATTGTTTTACATGTTTTTATTATTTTTAATTATTTGTGTGTGCATGTGTGTATGTCTGCATCTAGGTACACAAGTGCAGGTGTGCTTGGCGGTGGCCAGAATCATTGCATTGAATTCCCTGGAGCTTGAGTGGAGTTACAGGAGGTAGTGAGCTGCCTGACCTGGGTGCTGGGAATAGAACGCAGGTCCTCTGCATGAGCAGTGTTTCCGCTTAACTGATGAGCCATCCCTCCAGACACTTATATTTTATTTTTGCCAGGAGCTCTTAAGTAGTTTATATGAATATTGATACAGCTTTAGTGTTCTACTTTAAAATAAAATGTCTCCTTGTGTGTAACACATATTTTCTTATAATCAAAGCTAAAATGTATTTAAGGAGTGTTAATGGACCAGTATTATGCATACAAATGTTCAGGAGATGACCTGTTGGTCCTAACAGACAATAATGTAGTCATAAGAACTGGTGCTGTATTTGTTCAGGGTGTTGGCAAGTGGGTTCTGAAATGTGTTTACTACAGAAACCTTGTCACTGGAAAATGCTTACTACTGTTTTTCTCTGTCCTGTGTATGGATGAAAGATGCATATTTTAGAAATAAATTCTCCAGGTGAGAAAAATAAACTGGCAAAGAAATATGTAACTGTGTCAGCTCACTTAAATCAAATGGCCCAAGGGCACTGATTACTACAATAGGAATAATTTTGTTTCATGTGTGCCTTCCATGTCTGCTTGGAGCTTGAAGTTTATCTGTACATTGAGGATTTTTTCTCTTTCTTTTTCTGTTAATTCAGGAGTAGTTCTGTGAAAAAAATTAATTGAAATCTCTGCAGGCAATTGGATACTATTAATTTGAATAATAAATTTGGCTAAAAGTCATTTATTTCACTTTAATTTCATTCCAAAGTTTGTACACCTAGTCCCTTGGAAATGAGTCTCATTTTGTGTAAAACTACATTTGCTCCAAGTTTCATCCCTCAATTGTCTTTCTGGGTGTGAGATGTATATTTAAAATAATATAAGGTTATATTAAAATAATGTTGCAATATCACACGATGCATGGCATTGCATAAATACTTACATTTTCATTAAATGAGAATGGTGTTATTATTAGCACATCATAATTTAAGGGTTGACTTTTAGGGTTGAAGTTAAAGATTTTCAGGGTCAGTTCATGAGCAATATGTCTACTCTTGATTTAGAAAATATTGTAATTTCACTTAGGAACTGACTTTTAGAACTTAGCTTAGGAGATGCACCCAAAGGAGTGCTGGTGAATCTTTTTCTAGGAGTGAATATATTAAAAACTTAAAAGGAGTCAGACATTTCATAAGTTGTTTTAAAATGGAATTTTTCCTAAAAATGTAACTTTTTCTACTTTAGGAAGTTTGCAGATAAGGTACAAGCTAAATAAGTATCAAGACCCGGATGTTTTCAGCTTTGACTCTAAGAGCATGGCAGATGGGCAGCTTCATCACATAAAGATTAACAGAGAAGAAGGAATGCTCTTTGTGGAGGTAAGAGAGATTCTCCAGAGGTCACACACACCACACCCAGGCATGGGGCACCTAGAGGAGAAACATAATCCTGAATCACGTTAGTAAAGACATCTTCCAGTGGTCTTCCATAGATACAATTAGGCTGTAGATGAAGTCATCAAATGTAGTCTGGTGTTTTTCCCCTCTATTTTTGTTTTTTTTTTAACAATATTATTAATATCTGATGCTTAAAATGCCAAGCTCTGCTTGGCTTCATTTTTGCTCAGAGAGGAAATGATGTCTAGTTTCTCAGAGACCTACTGGTAGGCCCATCAGTCGTCTTAGGAAACCCACTTACTTTAGATGGGTATAAATGCAGCAATCATTCTGCAACCGAAAATAATGACTGAAATATCAGAATAAGTTTGAAGAAAGGATGTGATTCAGGGAAAAATTGAATTATTCACCTTAGCAGCTTCTGCAGAAAACTACTAATGTTTCAGCTCTTCATAGAAGAAAATTTCTTAGCTGCATGACTCCAGTAAAAATCCCAAGCTAAGAAAAAGTATTGAGGTAAAAAAATAACACATGTCTTTTTGTTGGCTTTTATGCAGTGGAGATAGGTAAAGTACTAAAGGGAAAAGATGGAAAAATGAATGGGTGTCTGAGCAGAGATTAAAAACCATCAGATGTTGAGTAGCTAGGTTTTGAAATTTCACTTTCTTAAACTATTATAGAACCATAATAACAATTGCCTGTGTTTTTTTTTTCCTTCATCTCATTTTTGCCACAAAACAATGGTGATTTGGATGGCTGTATTTTGTGTAATGGTTTTGTAGATTGATGAGAATACAAGGAGACAAGCCTACCTGTCATCAGGCACAGAATTCAGTGCAGTCAAATCTCTGGTACTGGGCAGAATGCTAGGTAAGTAAAAGAAAGAATCCTCTCCCTAGTCATAATATATAAACAAGAATCAGAACATATACACACGCACGCGGGCATTTTGTGTGTGTGTGTATGTGTGTGTGTGTGTGTGTGTGTGTGTGTGTGTGTGTGTGTGTATACCTCATTATGTCAAAAGGAATATCTTGCCTTACTTTAGTTGTGAGGCAATCAATGATGGAAGTAACTATGAGTAGTGATTTCCTATGAAGGAACAAGCATCCTCCTTTGATAGGAAGGCCACACCAATCTTTGTCATGTGTCAGTCATCGTAATTGTGCTGGATATTCAACTTGACGAAAGCTAAAGTCATCTGAGAGGAGAGAACCTTAATTAAGAAAATGTCTCCCTAAGATCAAGCAGTTGGCAAGTCTATAGGGCATTTTGTTAATTATTGATTAATGGTGGAGGGTCTAGCCCACTGTAGGTGGTGCCATGCATGGGCTAATGATCCTAGGTTCTATAAAAAAGCAAGCTGAGCAAGTCACAAGGAGCCAGCCAGTAAATAGCACCCCTCCATGGCCTCTGTATCAGCTCCTGCCTCCAGATTCCTGCCTTGCTTGGGTTCCTGTCTGGACTGCTTTTGATGATGAACTGTTATATGGAACTGTGAGTAAAATAAGTCCTTTCCTGCCCAAGCTACTTTTTGTTATGGTGTTTCACCACAGCAATAGTAACCCTAACTAAGACAATGATGAGGAAGAATATTTTTTTCCTATACCAAAAATACCACGATAGAAATGGCAATGTATATATATATCAGCTGCTATTGTGAATGTCACATGTCCCCATAGGCTCGTGTGTTTGTACACTTGACTCCCAGCTAGTGGTATTATAACAACTTTTGGAATGTGGAGCCTTGAAAGAAGATGTGCAAAATTGGGGGTAGATTGGAAGTTTTA
>CABHPP010115377.1:0-55689 GCA_902168425.1 Peromyscus attwateri
GAAACCCTAACTAAGACACCATGTCTAGTTGAGACCTATGAGAGAGGTCCTCTTTTCTAAAGGGAAATGGAAAAGAGGGGTTTGAGTACAAGATGGAGGACTGAGAGGAGTGGAGTGAGGAGATACTGAAGCTGGTATGAGAGAAGAATAAATAAAAAATAAAAAATAAATGAAAGAGAGGAATGTGGACATGTGAGGGGAGATTGGACCAAGGAAGACTAAAACTCAGCAGGGCAAATGTCAAATCCTGTGGCTCGGTCTCAGATAAATGGGGCTTCATTTTCAAAGGGCACAGATAGTTCTATGACTTCAACTTCTCATGTATCTCTCTCTTTTGCTACTTCCAATCCCTATATGCAGCTCTCAATTGCAGATGTCTCACAGCTTATAGATCTCAACATCCATGGCCTCAAATTCAACCTATCTTCATCTTCAGTGCTAAATATAATGAAATCTCATACTCTCCTCACTGAGGCCTTGACCCTGTCAAACACAGATGGGAACAATAGTGATGAACTGACCACAGAAAAAAGAATCCATGACCTTTAAATTTTGCATCTTTCTTGCTTTCAGAATCAATACAACATAAGTGGTCTTGCCAAGTTTTGATGGACTCTACCAAGCTTGGACCACAGTTGCTGCAGGTTCTATATAACGTGTCTTCCTAGGACTAGGATTCACCATGCTTACTCCTTCCATAAATTAACAGCTCAGCTGGATGGAGTCTTAGCCTTGGTACCTTCCTAGGCTTCCAATGCAGAGGAAGGGCATTCTCTTCAATGGTGCTAAACTCCTTAAAAATTCCTGCGTGTTTTTCATCACTCGATTGCCATATGAAACTACCTACTGCTTGTTTTTCTCTACAAAGACTTTTCATTTCTTTCTAGGACTACGTTTTTTTCCACTGTACACCTGAATGAGTCATCAGTAATAATCATCTAACAAAAGCAATATTTTGTCTAAGAAATCAGCCCATTACTTTTTAATTCTGCCTTACTTACATTCTTGGGACATGGAGAGAATAAGAAAAATTTGTGGCCAAACTATCACACAAATGACCTCTAGCTAAATTTTTCATGGAGTCTTATAAGTGTCTGTGTTTACTTACCAGGCCAAGGTCACCTGACAGGCCATGAAAAATGAAATCAGGCTTTGGTTAGAAGGGTCACAGCAAGATGAGGCTGTGACTGTTTTACTGATAACAATCAGACTTCTTATGCCTTTATCCGAAACAGAAGACAATGGCAATTTCCAGGAACAATAGTTGTAGTTGCCATGACAAAAGGAAGTTTGCAAGGGTACACAAGATTAATGTCTAAGACCAATTGTCCTATTAAGCTTCCATGCTTCCTTGACTACTAAGGGATCTTACAGAGAAACACAAAGAGCAGCCTGAATGTTCCACTGCCTGGGGGGTGTATCAGTCTCTCAGGACCCTGAAGGCACATTGTTCCCCAGGAGTCATGGACTTTAACCTGATAAACCTATGACACATATATCTCAAGGCAGGTAGGCCAGGTCAATTCCATGGTTCCCTGCAGAGCCTATTGCCCACTAAAATCCTATGACCTTGACCTCCACTTCTGCCATTACTCTCAACATTCCAATCTTCCAGGTTCAACAAGAACAGCTGATTAAACCCTGAGAACAGCTTTCTATGGCTTTTCCATCTAAAGTCCTAATATCTTCAACATTCCTCTAAACGTCAACATTCCCAGGTTCTTTGCTGAAACAAAATCACATTTGGAATACCATGTTTTCTTCCAATTTTCTTCTCTGTTGCTGTCATTAAATTCTCTAACCAAAAGCAACTCCGGTAATGAACAGGTTTATTTGGCTGAACCCCTAGGTCACAATCCCTCCTTAGGGGAGCTTGGGATAGAAACCCAAGATAATAACTGAAGGCAAACCATGGGGAAACATTGTTTATTAGCTTTCTCTCTTGCTTAATCACTGTCTCCTGCTCAGCTAGCTCTCTTATCCAGCCCAGGCCCACTTGCTTAGAGATATTGCTAACTCAGTGGAAGAGCCTTCCCACATCGAGCATAATGAACACAATCTCTCTCAGACACAGTAACCAGATATTCAGATGACTCCAGGCTATATCACGTTGACAGCTGAGGCTAATTAGGACACAAAGACAATAATATACAAGAAGATTTAAGATCCAAAGCCAACGTATTAATCATACCAATCACTTCAGCAGCAAAAACCCAAACATGAAGACAGCAACAACTAGAAAATACAGATATGCCAGGAAATGGTAAGAGGCAAGCCTCTAAGATCAAAAACAGAAAACTAAAAATGTCTCTCCCCAGAAAGTTCCCAAACCAACAAAAACTCAAGGAACTCATAACAAAAAAATTCTGAATATAAAATTGGTAAATGTCCATCATTTTCCAGGAAATAAATGATATAATTAAACTACAATTGCTGTGGGATGTTCTGTATGTTAAATGTGTTGCTCTGATTGGTTAATAAAAAAAACACTGATTGGCCAGTAGCCAGGCAGGAAGTATAGGCGGGAGAAGGAGAGAGGAGAATTCTGGGAAGTGGAAGGTTGAGGCAGAGAGACGCTGCCAGCCGCCACCATAACAAGCGAGATATAAGGTACTGGTAAGCCACAAGGCACGTGGCAACTTATAGATTAATATAAATGGGTTAATTTAAGATATAAGAACAGTTAGCAAGAAGCCTGCCATGGCCTTACAGTTTGTAAGCAATATAAGTCTCTGTGTTTACTTGGTTGGGTCTGAGCGGCTGTGGGACTGGCGGGTGAGAGAGATTTGTCCTGACTGTGGGCCAGGCAGGAAAACTCTAGCTACATACAATTGATAAAATCAACAACATTGATGGGACCACTGACAAAATAAGACACAAAGACAGTCCTAGAAATATATATTATGGTTCTTTAAACAAGAACTTACAAGATTCTTATCAAAATCAAACTCCAAGAAATCACTGGCCACCACACATCCTGTGTACCACAGTTCTCTCTTTTGCCAATCATAGAAAATTGGTTGGTCCACCAAAATGGGAGTGATTCACTTGAAGCCTTCTGAAGTTTTAACTTTGTAGAAAATATTTTTGACTACTAAAAGAATCTCATTCTCTTATGATAAAGAAAAAGATGTCTGTTATGATCACTTAGACACCATTTTTTTCTATGATTGATGATTGCCTCTAAGTCTGCATCAGAATGAGGAAATGAAATCTTTTTAAAACAAAATGCAAGATAACAGATTTTGAAAGAATAAGTGTGCACCTAAAGCAACTTGTTTTGCTCTAAGTGCTTTATAAGTCCTAAGCACTTTTGAAAACAAGTTTATTGCTACTTTTTGTGTATGTTTGTACATGAGAGAGAATATCTTCTATATGTTTACTGGTGACATACAAAAAATGGATCTAGAATAATAGTTATAAGCCTCCCAACGTGAGTGTTGGTATCTGGACTCAGATCATCCTTAAGAAGAATATGTGCTGACCCACCTGCTAAGACACATAACAGTTTTTAACCAATAAACCAAGAGTCCTTTACAGATTACCAACAAGAACAACAAAATCTAAATAATTAAGAAGTAAATAAATAATTCTTGGGAATATGATGCATCAATATAAGATGCTGTATATGATCAATTTGCACCATAACATGAATACAATCCAATGACAATGCCCAACAATTTATAATAGGGTTGATTACAAAGCTACATTCACAGTGGAAACACTCAGAATGCTCAATGGGATTAGGAAAAAATAGTACACAAATAGACACAAGATGATTTCTATACTTACCACAAAGCTATAACAATCAAGAATATGTACAATATCTGTAAAAGAGTAAAGGGGATGGAGAGAAAAAACCAAGAACAAAGGCAGGAAAATATACTCAACTTTTAATCAAAAGACCAAAGGACACTAGCCAGGAAAAGTGTGATCTTGACCAATGTTATCCAGCTCCCTATGATTCTACGTGTGTAGAAATTAAATAAGCACAGATCTCAAAACTTCCATAAAATAAACTCAATGTGACCCTCACCTGTTATATTTCTGACCCTCCAGCTATTGACAATTCTTCCAAAGACAGAAGCCCCACGCTCTAAAATTCACTGTAAAAAATGGAGGTGGTCTCCTGCTATGGCTCTGTGACCCCTTATGGCTCCTTGTGGTTTCAGGTAAACCCAGCCCCAATGACGGCCAATCCCAAAAAAACACAGAAGAATAATTTAAATTTTGCTTCCTACTACAATATGTGGAATCTGCCCTATCTACCTGCACAACACCATGGACACTCGAGGAATCTCTGCAGATCAGAAACCCCCTCTGTCCCCTGGAACTGAATTTCACTGAATCACACCTCAGTGGCTGGTGGTAGCAGAAAGTTAAAAGCATTCTAATCATATATTGCTGAAGGATAATCCAAATCACCTCTGTCTACCAGTTCCTAAACTATTTGTAACATTTATAAGACAAACCTGAAAGTGGAATGCAATATTCAGAACTTAAAGAAAGAAGACTTTCAGCTTTCCATCATGCATCATAAGTAATGCCTGTGTGTGCACACTTGACATATATCCTCCTATTCCAAGGCTGTAGGCCTCCCCCTCCTCAGGAAATTCCACCCAGGGAGACTAAGAGGACAAGGGCCACTGCCCAGGTCACCAACCACATGGAACAACAGAACCACTGTCTAGCTAATGGTTCATCCCAGTTGCAGGATAAATGACAGCACAGCACACCTGCTCTGAATACCACACAATCATCATGGCCTTAATTGTGGTCCTCCTTTCAACTTCCGACAGCAGAAGCAGAGAAGAATCCTGGAAAGAACCTGCAAGCTAGAACTCTTATTGCTAAGCCTTGCCAGGGTCCCTCATTAACAAGAACCACCCTGTTGGGCCTCAGAATACTAGCAGCTCCTCTCCTGGGTGAGCAGAGATCAACTGACTCAGACAGCACAAGGTAGCTCTGCCCTTCCACCCCAGCAGACAATGCCTTACTCTGGAAAGTTTGTATTTTAGCAGACATTCTTTGACTCTCCCAGAGCACTTCCTGTTCCTTGTCCAAGGCACAGGGTCCTTTGTGTGCACATTCCATTACACACTCAATGTCCAGTGTAGCCAAAGCAGTCCTTTGCTTCTTAGCTGGGAAGTCCTACAGCCCAACATAGGTCACATCCAAACTCTGACTGTTATTAAAGCAAAAAAAGAGGCCATGAATTAGAAAATAGGGGGTCCTGGTAGGGCTGAGAGGCAAGAAAGAGAGTGTGGCTACGATGTAGTTTTTATGTCAAATAATTATTTTGAAAAGATGAAACAGGCTTTAGGGCCATGTTCTCCAGAGCCTAGGTATTTCTATGAGAGCACACCAAGGATTACTCACACCTTTTCTCTCAACCTGTACATCTTAAATCTGGAAAATAACAGTCCTGTTAGGCAGGGCCACAACTTTTGACAGATTCTCTATTTCAGTTGAACTAATGTAACTGCAGTAATTTGGATACATGATAAGGTCAGTCCTTTCCTCAGATTCTTGGTTGTCCTGGTCTGTAGATCTCAAGAAATGGCCATTCAGAACATTTATGGAGCATCTAAAATTGATTACCTGACTCCATATTGCTAATATCAACTACTGCAAAACAGGAAAGCTCTCATCCTCCTTCCTGTCATTCCCTTTCTGTGCTGTGACTATATCACCTTCAAAGTTGGTCAGTGAACTCAATTCTTGCATGGGTCCTTCTTCATTTGTAACTGCCCAATAAAAATCAGAGAAATTGAGGACACTGGTCTCTTATCCTTCTCACTGGTCTCTTATCCTTCTCACTGACCAGTCAAGGCTGAGCCTGGAAGGAATTGCAGGACTGTCTTCCCAGCACTGGGCAACAGAGGAAGGATTAGTTGTTCAAAGCAATTCTCAACTTCATAGCTCCAGGCAACCTTGTGCTACAGGAGATATTGCTCTAAACAGAAATAAATAAATAGCACTTGTAAAGAAGGAATGAATTTATAATGAACAAGAAAAATTGGAGTTTAGAAACAAATAGAGATGAGCACTAAGGCACTCTAAAAAAGGTTAAAAAATGATACCAATTAAGTGACTTTTTAAAATGATACAAATGATATATTTTTAAGAATAAAAACCTTAGCTAAATTGATTTGAAATAGAATAGGCCTTTCCCTAGTAGAGGGAAGGCCATCAATAAGAGACTGATTTTTCCATATGTACATGTTGGCTGCTGAGATCTGTAACTTGACACAGTGAGTTATAGTCAATGGACTGTTTCTCAAACCTCTAAGCTGACTTAAGTATGTCAAGCAAGATTGAACATATCTGCACTGGAGACCTCCCTAATTGCAAATTCAATATTCACTGGTTCAAGTTAACTTTCTCAAATTGTACACCCACCAATCTGGTCCATGTTCATTCATATGACAGGGAATTAATACATGCTGGGAAATTACAAATTAACTCTTGCTGCCACAATCTGGTCCTTTTTCATAATGGTGACTCCAGAAGCTGACTGCCTACCCTGTTTCCCTCTGCCCTGTACACAATAAATTATTCCTCCTATTCTGGTCTGGAGGCAGAAGCCATGCTCCACATGAAAATCCTTTTTCTGTAACTGCAATGGACAGTAAACTACAAGACTCAAATGAATAACTTTAAAATGCTGAGGTGGTACAGTCATTTAATTTGTGAATTTTGGAAGTGTAAAATAGAGGACAACAAGGTCATTGCTCTGGAGTGCAACAGTCTGAAATCAAGGCCACCTAAGTCACTGAAGAGAGCTTGTCTCAGAAACATTGTTCTGCAAGACTGGAAATGCATCTGTTCTATAATTAACATGCCTTCCCAGGGGGAAATCACTCCACATACTTAGGAACTTAATAAAAAATATCTTTAATGAGAGCATGCAGCTATCTCTGGCTAATACTCAAATAGGAGCCAGTCTAGATAGATTTTGCATTCCACATATGCTGTCATCTTTAAGTGTCTTTTAGGTTCATACTCCAGGTTACACTTTGGAAAATTTAAATAGGAACAGGAGAGTGAGAGTCTAGCCACTTAGGCAGGTGGGAGACATACACAGAAAAGATATTACCAAAATTATTTCTGAAGTACACTGGTGACCTGATACAGCAGGTCATTCTTCAGTGACAGGGTCCTCAGGTACATGTACCAAGGTAGAAAAGATAAAAGCTGGAGTGAGGTGGTTTTTGCACAAGCTATATCTCATGCCAAGTAAGCATCTTAAGAAGAAAAGCTTCTTGTATACTACTTCCAGGGGGGAGTGGAAGGAAATGGGGGAACTTCTATGAAGTCAGCTGACACTATCATACAATAGGACAAACTCAGGAGTAGGCTAATAAATAATGCTGCACAGGGGGAACACAGGGTATCTCAAGAACATTATTAAGCCTACAGTGGCCTTATGACTTACAACCACAGCTCCATGTGATGAAAAGGTCATGGCCCCAGACCATTACCAGCTCTGTATTCCTGGTTTTAGAGAAGGAGCTCTATTTTACTGTCAATACATCAAGGCCTTAAGTAAAGCTGTAAAGGTATAGGCCCCATGCTTTTAACTGGCTATCCCCAAAATGTTCCTCCTTTATTCCTGAGGGACTAAAT
The DNA here is from genome assembly GCA_902168425.1 of Peromyscus attwateri. Classification (NCBI taxonomy): domain Eukaryota; kingdom Metazoa; phylum Chordata; class Mammalia; order Rodentia; family Cricetidae; genus Peromyscus; species Peromyscus attwateri. The sequence goes on from CABHPP010115377.1 coordinate 7,630, forward strand.
GAAAGCCTTGCTTGACCAGACCAGTCCTTAATGCAGCAGTGTTTTACTTTTCAAAAAGTTGTGACCTGGTGTCAAATTGCCCATCTCTCACAACTATGCTGTTCTCTAGAAAAAAACTGTAACTTTAAAGCATACCAGGCCTTTAAGGTAGATTGTGACCTTATTGAGCAGTTTGTTAGAGACCTGATTTTTGATACAGGGATGAGCCTAGTGGTTGGTTGTAAATCAGGGGTGTCTCCTTTGTAATGGTTTAGAGCCAAATGGCTGGACACTCCTGGTGAAAAAAAAAATGTTTATCCTAGCATTCTTATCTGTACGAGGCCTGGGTAGTATATACTTATCTTTGGGGTGTTTCAGAGGCAGCCATCTCTCAGCTCAATTCTACTTTGTGAGACTTACTATCTTCTAAGCATTGGTAAATCCTTTGTATCACCAATTCTACTCTTCCACTTCACAGCTTAGTAGTGGAGTGCTACCCAACACAAGAGATGCCTTTTACAACCTCCACAAAATTAACTGTAAATAGATCTTAAATGCAAAGTGCTGGACTTCTAGAAGATAATGGAGAAACTGAATCTCTCCAAGTTTGGCAAACTGCCTGCCACGGATGCACCAAAAGCAGGTTGTTGTTGACTACAAATGTTTCTACACACACAGCTCCCCTCTCCTAATGTTCTGCACAGATGCAGCCCACAGTGCAAAGTTATTCGAGGCCTGTGCCTGGGTCCATGGAGTTGCATGGACTGTATAGAAATTTACAGGACAGGGAATCTCGCTGCAGGTTCTCACCAAGCCCCGGGGAGGACCCGCCATACCAGCTCCCGCACGTCCCCATTCACTCTTCTTCATTTGTGGAAAGCAGCCCCTAACTCACCATGTTGTGGCTTCCCTGCTCGCCCATGGCCCCCTCACAGATCCCTGAAGTAGCACTAACAGCACAGCAAATAAATGCAATGTCGTCAGCTTCGCTGTAAAGCGAAGCCTGTAACCTGGTTCCCGGAAGGGCCCTGCACCACTTCTGACTGGCAGTTCAGCCAGGGAAGCGCTGATTGGCTAATCAGGCATGAGTGACAAGAGCACCTCCCTTAGGTTTACAGTGTGCTTAAAGACACAGCACAATGGTTCCTGACCCTACCTTACACCCCAGACCCAGACCTTTTCCAGACTGCAGAAATTTGTATTTCAATAACACTTGCCCCTGGGTCTGATTGCTGACCCTGTTGTCTTCCTGCATTCCATAGGCACTTCCCATTCTTTCTCCAGAACTTAATGCAACTAGTTTGCACAGCCATTTACTCAGGGTGGAGTGCAATGATTCCCTGTCCCACAGGTGGAAGGGTGCCCAGAATATTAACAATTTTAAAGAGAGATTTAAGAACACAAAAGGAGATGTTTGTTCTGTAGCTTCATGCTGAGGTCAGATGAACTAAAGATACTTTTTACCTGTTTGTCACAGGCACTCAAGAGAACCATAAGAGAAATGCAGGAACCAGATTTAAAGAAAACATAATGATAAATCTGTCTCCCATCCGAAGGCTGGATGATGGCTTCATTGCTTTTGAAGTTTTCTTCTGGAATTAAGGGCAAACTCTTGACAAATGAATAATGAAAAAAGTGTAGTCTTCATGTTAAGTTGAACACTTAGAGAATAATGGAGCTAGCCAGAATGGTTTTATGAGCACTAATGTATGCTAGCATATCTTCCTCAGTGGGCAGTGAAAAAGAAATCATGGCTGCATTGTTCAAGGTTCTCTACATGAGCAGGACTGGTAAAAATCAATCTCTCCATGTATGTAGAAAGTGGATGTATTAGAATGTCTCACAAGCTGTGGTCCAGCTAGTCCAACAATGTCTGTCTACCCATGGAAATTTGAAGAATCCAGTAGTTGCTCAGTCCATGAGGCTGGATGTCCCAGTTGGTCTTCAATATACACCAAAATTCCAAAGGAGTAGGCTCTAAGGCTTGTAAAGGAATGAATTTGGTACCAGAGCTAGGGCAAACAGGCAAAGAAAGAGAGCTTCCTTTTTCAATATCTATATATGTAGCCTACTACCAGAAGGTGTGATCCAGATTAAAGGTGGGTCTTATTCTTGGTTTGATTCCTTTTTGGTGTTTTTGTGACAGTGTTTATCTATGTAGCCCAAAACTCATTCTGTAGACCTGGCTAGCCTCAAACTCAGAATAATGGACTGCCTCTGCCTCTTGCATGCTGGGGTTAAAGGTGTGCACTGCCACCAAGATGCTAAAGGTGGATCTCATCACCTCAAATGATCCAGTTTAAAGATGGGTCTTTAAATTTCAAAACCTTAAAGAAAAATTCCTCACAGCTGTACCCAACTCCTTGGGTTTTAGTTATCTCCAGAGTTAGTCAGTTTAGCTACCAAGAATAATGATCACAACAGCCAAGAAGAGAACTGAGAAAGATTTCTTGCCTGCAGGAGGCAAGGAGAGCATGAGAGTCATTTCCAAAGCAATGCTTTTCCTAAACAAGGGAAGCATGGGGACTTTACTTAGGCAATCTGGACACATTCACATAGAGTTCTGCTTATGTCTAATCATGCTCAGTTAGCAAATTCACTTCTAAACATGATCAAAGTATAAAAGCAGGGACATTTAGGGACATTTTTACCTGAAAGTCATACAGGAACATATATAAATTATAAAAATAATGGAAAGAAATGTCTCTGGCATGTTCATTTTGTACCATAAGGTCTTAGCTGAAAATCAAGCAAATGACACTGTGAAAGCAGATTGTTTTGGAGCCTATGCTACATATCATCCTTGATATTTGATCTGAAAGATAGCTGTACCAATGCCACCATTCTCGCAGATAGAAAAGATAGAGAACACAAATACAGAAAACATCAAGAAAAGGTCACCCAACAGCACTGTATATTCTGCTCTTAGATGAATGTTTATGAAGAGCTGTATTACCCTCAGAACAAAGCTGATTTTTGTCTCTGAGTAGACTGGCTAGGAGGAAGGCCATAGCTGCTTCCAGGCAAGACCAGAAGGAACTCATTTTAACCGGCTCTGGCTGCTACCTGTCTCAGGGCTGTGACATCACTGTAGACAATTCCATTCATTCCCTTTTCTACCTTTTTAAAAATTTTAGTTATATGGTGCTTTTTTTCTGAATGTGTCTGTGTATAGTAACTACAGACACCAGAAGAAGGCAGGAGATACCTAGGACTGAATTTACAGCAAATGGTTAGATACCATAAGGGTTCTGAAAATGGAACCTGTGTCCCTTGTAACAAGACTCAGTGCTCTTAACCATGGAGCCATCTCTCTAGACCCTCTTTTTTATTTAAATTTTCTTCTACATATTTTTAATTAAAACACATTACATCAATTTCCCCATTCTTGTTCTCCCTCTATTTCTGTCCACATACTTCCCTTCCAACTTTCTTCTTTGTTAAGTATGTTTGAATAAGTACACTGAAATATATGAATAAATCCTGCTGAGTCCATATTTATTATTTATATATTTATGATTTAAGGGCTGACCATGTTGTACTTAGCGAACTCATCCCTGCCTGATAATAATCTCTCCCCTGTAGAATTCTACTTTTTTTTTAATCATCACCAGGTGTCTGACCCTGACAAGGCTGCCTTGTTTAGGAAACATAATGAAGAAGAGATTGGAAAATAATCAAGATTTGGATTGGAAAAAACTTCACCAATTAAGAGTACTGAAGAATCTTCCAGAGCACCCACCTTCCATTTCCAGTACATATAGAAGCTCACTACTATCTGTAACTACAGTTCCGCGGGTCTGACACCATCTCCTGTCTTCCATGATCACCAGGCATGGATTGGGTAAAAGACATGCATAGAGGAAAAAATACCCATATGCATAAAATTATGACTGAAATTAGATTTGTAAAAAAAGACAAGCAATAAGAAAAAAACCATAAGAAGAGCTGAATTGCACCATAAAACTTATTTTTCAAACTGTGTATGATAGTGCATTATTTTAATACAGTTATTCTTAGTTCTTTTTATGTGTAGGTCTTTTGTCTGTAAGTGTGTCTGTGCACCATGTTCATACAGTGCCCAAGAAGGCCAGAAAAGGACTCTGAATCCCCCGGGACTAGAGTCATAGACTGGTGTGAGCCACCATGGAAGTGCTGGGAATTGAACCCCAGATCCTCTCGAAAAACATCCAGTGCTCTTAACTTCTGAGCCACCTCTCCATCCCAGAAAAAAGGTTTTGAAAGCACCCCTTTATTATGTTCTGAATTTCTTGGTGTCTGCTGTAATGATTCCCTGTTCACTTCTTCTTTTAGTTTGTTGATCAAAGGTCTGTTTATTTATCTTCTTAAAGAACTAGCCCTAAGATTCATTGCTTCTTTTTATTGTTGTGTTTGTTTCTATTTCATTAATCTCTGGGCAGGTGGATTTCCTTCTTTGGTTGTGTGCCTAATGTCACATTCTAGACTACCTTAAATAGGACCAATACCAGAGCTGTGTGGCCATATAAAGCTGGTGCATGAGCTCCTATACTGGACTTTCACTAGTAAAGCCAATGTGAGCCATGGTCTGGAGCTATGCCTATGGTTGTGGACATGACAGAGAGGGGAGGTGGCAGTAAGGGAGGAAGTCATTAGCTAAAGTCAGAGCATTAGGTCCAGAGCAGGTCCTTGGGTGTTGAGATGGCAGCTGTGGGTGTTGATGTGACTGTTTTCACTTCTTAATAATAGGCCAGTAATTGTGAGTAGCTAAGCATTCGTGAGGATATGTAATTATTAAATGATTAGTAGTGTTATGTTTGTCTGTGACAACATCTGGGTACTACTAAAAGAAGAGGAGTGGTTTGAAGACACGCACATGAAAACAAAACAAAGAAACAAACAAAAACCGAGAGTGTAACCAAGGAAATGTATATTCTGTTTTTCCGACAGGCAGAAAATAACTCAAGACCAAGAAAAATAAATGTGACAGTGAATATGCAACTGTACATTTCTAGGCTCCCTCTGAGGACTCAGGTGAAGAAAAATGGGCCCAGCTAGTTGCAACACAGTATTCATGCTTTAACCATTTCCCCAGGGGAAGATTGAAGGGGAGGATGAAAGAAGGTACCGAAAACTCTGAATCTGATGCTTCTGATGAAGACCCACCACCTAGTACCTCTGGAGGAAGAACACACTCAATGGTAAATAGCTCCCACTAATTTAAAAAGTGCTCTATTTCAGGATGAGGGGAAAGATGAATTTAGATGTTCTTTCTGTGGTACTGCAAAGACTTTCCCAACTTACGTATACTACCATATCATCTGCAAATCATGAAAGTTTGACTTCTTCCTTTTCAATTTGTATCCCCTGATCTCCTTTTGTTGTTATATTGTTCTAGCTAGAACTTCAAGTACTATATTGAATACATATGGGGAGATTGGACAGCCTTGTCCTGTTCCTGATTTTAGTGTAATCACTTTGAATTTCTTTCCATTTAATTTGAAATTGGCTGTCGGCTTGCTATAAATTACCTTCATTATGTTTAGGTATGTTCCTCATATTTCTGATCTCTCCAAGACGTTTATAATGAACAGGTGTTGAATTTTGTCTAAGGTTTTTTCAGCATCTAATGACATGATCATGTGGTTTTTTCTTTCAGTTTGTTTGTATGGTGTATTACATTGACAGATTTTCATAGGTTGAACCAATCTAGATCCCTGGGATGAAGCCTACTTGATCATGGATAATTTTTTATGTGTTCTTGGATTTGGTTTGCCACTATTTTATTGAGTATTTTTGCATCAATGTTCATGAGGGAGATTGGTCTGTAATTCTCTTTTTTTGTTGTATCTTTGTGTGGTTTGGGTATTGGGGTTACTGCAGCCTCATAAAAGGAGTTTGGTAATGTCCCTTCTGTTTCTATTGTGTGGAACAATTTGAAGACTATTAATCAGTATTAGCTCTTCTTTGAAAATCTGGTAGAATTCTGAGCTAAAACCTTCTAGTCCTGGGCTTTTTTTGGTTGGGAGACTTTTAATGACTGTTTCTATTTCCTTAGGGGTTATTGGTCTATTTAAATAGTTTATTTGGCCTTGATTTAATTTTGGTATGTGGTACCTATCCAGAAAACTGTGCATTTCTTTTAGATTTTCTAATTTTGTGGAGTACAGGTTTTTGAAGTATGACCTGATGATTCTCTGGATTTCCTCATTGTCAGTTGTTATGTCTCCCTTTTTGTTTTTTATTTTGTTAATTTATATGCTCTCTCTCTGCCTTTTGGTTAATTTGGATAAGGGCTTGTCTATTTTGTTGATTTTCTCAAAGAACCAACTTTTTGTTTCATTAATTTTATTGATTTCAGCTCTCAATTTGATTACTTCCTGACGTCTATTCCTCCTGGGTGAGTTTGCGTCCTTCTGTTCTAGAGCTTTCAGGTGTGCTGTTAAGTCACCAGTGTGAGATTTCTTCCTCTTCTTTAGGTGGGCATTTAGAGCTATGAATTTTCCTCTTAGCACTGCTTTCATCATGTCCTATAAGTTTGGTTATGCAGTACATTCATTTTCACTGAATTCTAGGAAGTCTTTAATTTCTTTCTAATTTTCTTCTGTGACCCACTGGTGATTCAGTTGAGCATTACTCAGGTCCCATGAGATTGTAGGCTTTCTGTAATTTTTGCTGTTGAAATCTAACTTTAAGTCATGATTGTCTGATAAAATACAGGAAGTTACTCCAATATTTTTGTATCTGTTTAAATTTGCTTTGTGACTGAGTATGTGGTCAATTTTAGAGAAGGTTCCATGGGGTGCTAAGAAGATATTTTTGTTAGGGTGGAATGTTCTGTAGATATCTATTAAGTCCATTTGAGTCATAATGTCTGTTAGTTCCTTTATTTCTCTGTTAAGTTTTTGTGTGGCAGATCTGATCATTGGTGAAAGTGGGGTGTTGAATTCTTTTACTATTAGTGTTTGATATGTGGTATAAGCTTTAGTAATGTTTTTTTAAACATATGTGGGTGCCCTGTATTTGGGGGCATAAATTTTCAGAATTGAGACTTAGTCTTGGTGGATTTTTCCTGTGATGAATATGCAATGTCCTTCATGATCTCTTTTGACTGATTTTAGTTTGAAAACTATTTTGTTAGATATTAGGATAGCTATAACAGTTTGCATCTTATGTCCATTTGATTGGAAAGTCTTTTCTTAGCCTTTTACTCTGAGGTAGTGTCTTTCTTTGAAGTTGGGTGTTTCTTTCTTTTTTTAATATTTATTTATTATGTATACAGTATTCTGCCTGCATGTGTCCCTGCAGGCCAGAAGAGGGCACCAGATCTCATTACAGATGGTTGTGAGCCACCATGTGGTTGCTGGGAATTGAACTCAGTACGTCTGGAAGAACAGTCAGTGCTCTTAACCATTGAGCCATCTCTCCAGCCCTGAGGTGTTTCTTGTATGCATCAGAAGGATGGATCCTGTTTTTGTATCCATTCTGTTAGCCTTTATCTTTTATGGCTGAATTGAGTCCATTGACATTAAGGAATATTAATGACCACTGATTGTTAATTCCTATTATCTTTTGGTGGTAGTGTGTATGTATTTCCCATTTTTGGGATTTGCTGCTGCCAGGTTATCTATTGACTGTGCTTTTATGGGTGCATCTGACTTACTCAGGTTGGAGTTTTCTTTCTAGTGCTTTCTGTAGGTCTGGATTTGTGGATAGATATTATTTAAATCTGGTTTTGTCTTGGAATTTCTTGTTCACTCTGTCTATGATGATTGGAAGTTTTTCTGGATCTAGTAGTCTGGGCTGGCATCTGTGGTCTCTTAGTGTCTGCATTATATCTATCCAGGACAGAGTCTCCATTGAGAAGTCGGGTGTTATTCTGATGGGTCTGTCTTTATAAGTCACTTGGCCTTTTTCTTTGCTGCTTTTAGTATTCTTTATTCTTTATGTTTTGTGGTTTATTTATTATGTGGTGAGGGGACTTTTGGGGGGCATTCTATAAGCTTCTTGAATTTTCATAGGTATTTCCTTTTTTAAGTTGGGAAAGTTTTATTCCATGATTTTGTTGAATATAATTTCTGAGCCTTTAAGTTGGTATTCTTCTCCTTATTCTATCCCTGTTTTTCTTGTTTGGCCTTTTCATGGTGTCCCATATTTCCTGGATGTTTTGTGTTATGACTTTATTGGCTTTAATGTTTTCTGTGACTGATGAATCTATTTCTTCTCTCGTATCCTCAACACCAGAGAGTCTCTCTTCCATCTCTTGTATTCTGTTGGTTATGCTTGCATCTGTAGTCCCTGTTTGTTTACTCAGATTTTCTATTTCCAGCATTCCCTTGATTTGTGTCTTCTTTATTATTTCTATTTCTATTTCAGGTCTTAAACTGTTTCCTTCACATGTTTAATTGCTTTTTCATGATTTTTTTAAGGAATTTATTGATATCTTCCAATTTTTTGTTTGCCTTTTCCTTAATTTCTTTAAGGGAATTTTTCCTTTCCTCTTTAAAGACCTCTATCATCTTCATAAAGTTGTTTTTAAGATCGCTTTCTTCTGCTTCTTCTATGTTGTGATATTCAAGTCTTGCTGTTTTAAGCTGCTAGTTTTTGTTGATAATATATTGCTCTTCATGTTGTTGTATGTATTTTTGCACTAGGATCTACCCATCCCTTCCTCCAATAGGTGCAAGAGGTACCTGCGTCTGAGCAAGATGCTCTTGGTCCAATCTGTGCTTGCTGTTTCTGCATCTCAGGAGCCACACTGGGTCCAATCTTAGTTCTTGTTCCAATCTGAGCTGGTGGATTCTATGTTTCAGGAAGGTGCTCTTGGTCCAATGAGAGCTGGTGGATTCTGTGTCTCAGAAAGCTACTGGGGTCACAGGGAAATGGGTAGGTTTGGGATAGGGCATGGGTCTTGTAGATTGCAGGGTCCAATGAAGGGTTCTGGTGGGGGACCCTACCCACAGGAGTCTTCCCTGCTGGCCAGAAATTGAAGATATAAGAAGATGGAAAAATCTCCCATGCTCATGGATATGTAGAATTAACATAATGAAAGTGGTCATCTTACCAAAGCAATCTACAGATACAATGCAATTGCCATCAAAATTAAAACACAGTTCTTCACAGACTTTTAAGGACAATACTCAATGTGGAAAAATAAAAATCCCAGGCTAATTAAAACTATCCTGGTTAATATTAGGACTTCCAGAAGTATGACCATCTCTGATTTCAAGCTGTACAACAAAGCTATAGTAATAAAAAACCACATTGCATTATCACAAAAACAGACACATTGATCAAGGAAATAAATCAAAGATCCAGAAATAAATCTGCATGCCTATGGAGACCTGATTTTTTGATAAAGATTCCAGAACTGCATACTGAAAAAAAGAATGAGTTTTCAACAAATGGTGCTTGTCAAATTGGATGTAGCAGAGGGATTTCAAAGAGATTCATATTGATGACCCTATAATAAACTCACATCAAGGTGGATCAAAGACCCCAACATCAAACTAGACACACTGAAAATGATAGATGATAAAGGGAGGAAGTCTTGAATGCACTGACACAGGAGACAACATTCTAAACAGAACACCAATAGTTCGGACAATCAAAGCAACAATTAATAAATGGGACCTCATGAGACAGAAAATCTTCTATAGGCAAAGAACATCATTAGAAGGACAAAATGGTAGCCTTAGGAATAGAAAAATATTTTTACCAACTTCACATCCAATATAGGCCTTATATATAAAATACATAAAGAATTCAATAAATTAAATATTAAAACAAATAATCCAATTAAAATGGGGTACAGCACTAAACAGAGATTTTCAATAGAGGAATCTCAAGTGGTTAAGAAACACTTAAGAAATTTTCAACATTATTAGCCATCAGGGCAATGGAAATCAAAATGACTGTGAGAATTGATCTTACACCTATCAGAATGGCTAAGATCAATAAACACAAGTGATAGCTCATGCTGATGACTATATGAAGCATGGGGAACATTCTACCATTGCTGGTGGGAGTCCACCATTGTTGGTGGGAGTGCAGACTTTTACAACCATTATAGAAATAAATATGGCAGTTAGTCAGAAAATTGGCAATCAGTCTACCTCAAGACCCAGCTATACCACTCTTGGGCATATACCCAAAGGATGCTCAATCACATCAAAAGAACACTTGCTCAACTATCTTGATAGCAGTATTACTTATAATAGCCAGAAACTTGAAATAGCCTAGATGTCCCTCAACCAAGGAATGGATGAAGAAAACGTGGTACATTTAAAGAGTGGAGCATTACTCAGCTGTTAAAAATAACAACATCATGAAATTTATAGGCAAATGGATGCAACTAGATTAAAATCATTCTGAGTGTCTTAACCTAATCCAGAATTTGAAACACAAATGTGTCGAGTATGTAGTTATAGCTACTAGGTAAAGGATAATCAAGCTACGGTCCACAGACCCAGAGAGGTTGGGTAAAGAGGAAAGTTATAGGGGTGAAACACGGATTCTAGAAAATGTAAATATAATAGATTTTGTGGGTGGGCTTGGAAGTGAGTGGGGGCAGGAACAGGAGAGATCAGGTGGGGATATGGAGGAAGAGAGTACAGAGAGAGACAGCTGGAATTGGGGGGGTGTCTGAATGTACAGAGGTTGCACAGGTGCAGGCTTGCACCTTTCATGCCTATGTTCTAGTCTCCTTGGCACAAGAAGATACTCTAGAGACTACAGAAAGAGAAATCTGAACATTAACCCAGGTATCAAACCCTCCACTTACAATCTGTCCTGCCTGCAAGATGAGCAAGAGCTTGGTGAGACAGAACATGTGAGAGATCAATCAATGTTCAGTTTAACTTTAGGCCCAAACCATGAGAGGGAACACATGCCTTACATTACATGGGTGGCCACAAACTTCACAGACACTTATATGGCAATCATGGGGTCTGCAAGGGCTGCACTAGGCCCTCTGCATATATATTATGACTTAGTTTAATGTTTTGTGGGAATCCTATCTGTGGTAGTAGGTGTAGTTGTGACTCTTTGACTTGCTGTTCATACTCTTTTCCTACTATTGCTTTGACTTTTCCAGCCTGAATATAAGGTTTTACTTTGGTTTCTTTTTTATTGAGGGGGGGGTTCTTCTTTGGTCCTGTTTGGCTATTCTCTCTTGGAGGTCTGCTCTTTTCTGAAGAGGAAACAAAAGAGGGGCAGTTGACCTGGGGAAGAGGGGAGGCAGTCAGGTGGTAGGAGTGGAGGGAGGAGAAACTCTCATTAGTATGTATTGTGTGAGACAAGTATCTATTTCCATTTAAAATATAATTCAGTATTTCCTAAATGAAAATGCAAATATGAAAGAAACCAATAATAAAAAAAGAGAGGCAAAATAGTGAAGACAGAGACCAACACATAGAGTTCTTGTTCAGTGTGTGTAGAAGGTGAGCATCACACAGGAGCTTATTTCAAGTTCATATTTGGGTCCTGTCCAGATCTGTGAAATCAGATGTTTTGTTGTCAGGAATGTGAAAAATATATCATGCAGGAAACAAATACAGGTCATTATCTTGTGTTATCTTTTGTTTGTTTGTTTGTTTTGTTTTTCAAGACAGGGTTTCTCTGTGTAGCTTTGTGCCTTTCCTGGAACTCACTCTGTAGCCCAGGCTGGCCTCAAACTCACAGAGATCTGCCTGACTCTGCCTCCCGAGTGCTGGGATTAAAGGTGTGTGCCACCACCGCCCGACATCTTGTGTTATCTTTTACTAGTTTGGATTATGAAATTACAATGATTCCTGCTCACTTAATTCTAAAAAATACTCCTACTTTTCATTAAGAAAACTAATGTTTGAATAAATATTTAAATAATATAAATACATATGAAACATTATAAAGTATTGGTACATAAATTATATCATACATTAAAATATACAGACTGATATATTAAAATGTTAAATGTTTAAGCACATTCTCTGATATAAAAATGAATGTGTTACCATCTAAGGAAGGTTATTTGACTAGAAGAAAATAAAGAGATGAGTTACTTATCTAAGAGTATTACATATTTGTTGAAGTATAATTTATTTTCATTATTTCAATAAAAAAGTCAGCATGTTTTTAAACTCATTTGTACTTTTTAATGTAGTATGAATCACTGGCAGAAAGCTCTCATTCCATCGAAATAAAGCATATTTCTGAATTTTTACCATTTTCTGTAATACCACATTTGCATCCCATCTTTATAAGCTACAAAAAGCTTTATATTTAATAGTTCTCCACATACCAACTAAATGAATGTTAGAAAAACCCTCTGAAGGAGATTGCTTTCACTAGATTCTGTCTTCTTTCTGCCCTTAATTTTCATTTGCTACCTGTAGTGTAGACAAGATGCCTGGAGCTCACATCACCTTGACAACTGAGAGTGCATTAAAGATGAAAATCAGAAACTCAGATGGGAGAAAGAAATGAAGTGACATAGCACAAGTTGTTATTATATGCAGTTTCATAACCAATAAAGCACTGACTCTGAGAATCCTTTATAAGTGTATAATCCTTTAGCCATTGCTATTGTTTTCATTCATTTAGCACAATGTCTTTTTAAAGTGCCAAGCTTGTCATCAACAAGTGAAAATTTAGGTTATTTTTATATATTGGCTGTCATGAATATGACAGACATGATCATGAGAATTCTGGTACTTCTTAATACTAACTTGCATAAAAATTATACTGAGAAGAATGCTGGGATCCATAGCAATTTTGTCATTTTATGAGAACTCTCTATATTGTAAACACACATGACCCCACAGAAAGACAGAGAATGCCTGAAGTACATGTTTGACTGTTTTGTTTAAAGTAATGAGGTTTCTTGGGTATAGGTAATATGTCCAAATGCATCAAAATACATACACTCAATATGTGTGATTTTACATAAACTATTACAAGGAAACATCCTTTTAACTAATTTTAGCTGATATCTGTGGAAAACCCCAAACTACTATTATCAAAATTTACTTTGCATGCTACAACACAATTATTTGTCACATTAATGTTCATGGATAACCTCTATAGCATGTTTTACTTTCACTTTTTTTGCTATCTCAGTTAAATTATACTTAGTAGGATATCTTTTATATGAACATAACAATGTATTCTGTGTCATGAAACTATACTGCAATCCTCTTTCTATGTCTTTGTACATTCTTTAAAATCAATTTCATTTTCAAACATTTACTATAGTTTGCTAAACCAATGACTTTATATAAAAATATCTTTTACCATTTTATACTTTTGCAAATAATATTATTAAAGTGTTTTCAACAACAACAAAAAATGTTGGGTATGTTCAATTTACAGCATAAATTCAATATAATACATTGAAAATTCCCAACAAATTACGACAAGAAAGCTGATTCCAAAGCTATGTGATGTGTGAGAAAACTCAGAATTCTCAATAGGATTAAGAAAAAATGATACATATGTTGACAGGTGACTTTTGTACCTAACACAAATCTGCAACAATCAACAATATGTACAATATTTCTGAAAGAATAAGTAGATAGAAAAAGACAAAAACAAAAGTACAAAAATATAGTCAAGCTTTCATCAAAAGACTTAAAGAAACTCAACTAGGAAAAATGTGAATTTGACCAATGTTAACTATGATTGTACATGTATAGCAACTAAATAAACATATAACTCACAACCCCCACAAAAGTAACTCAAAATGGCCCCTAAATTGCTATATATTTGATCCTACATCTACTACTGATCTCTCTTCCTAACAAAGAGGTCCCACACTCTAGTGCTCTCAATGGAAATGGAGATGGATCGGGAAGTGTAACTACAGCTATGTGTCCCCTTCTTCCCCCTGTGGTTTCTGGAAAAACCAGTCTAACTGATGGCCACACACAAAACAATGTTGAAGAATAATGTGTGCTTCCTGATACATGGATTATGGCACAAAATGTAGAATCTACCCTGTCCACCTGCCCAACACCATGAACACCCAAGATACCTTTGTAGCTCAATAATTCCATTTGTCCCCTAGAATTGAATTTCCCTAAATAATGCCCTTGTGACTGGTTGTAGAGGAAACTTAAGTATTCTAATCAAGTATTTCTGGATGATGACACCCATTATTTCCTTCCTATGAGTTTCTAAACTATTTGTAAATCTTAATATGCAAAACTGAATGTCAAATGAAAAGTTGAGAATTTCTACAAACCAGATCTTCAGTTTTCCAATCTGTCTTCCCACTGCACACCAAAGGAAATGCCTATGTATGCACAGATACTATAAAGAACACGTCTCCCAAGGACAGGCTTGTAGAGCCTCCCTATCCCTAGGGATGCGTAGACTGGGAAGATTAGAGTGCAAGGGCCACTGACCAGGTCAACACATGGTCCAAAAGAACCAGTCTGGCTCATGGTCCATCCAAATTCCAGCAGATCTGATAGCTCAGCAAACATGATGCTCCTGCATAGAAGGTAACACACCCAACACTCACCATATCATGGCTTATGGCCACCCTCATGGCTCCCTAAAGCTTCACAAGAGGAGAACCCTAGAAAAGCAAAATCAAAATATACCTCCCACTGGTGTTCCTGATTGGTAAACTTGCCCAGAGTCGTTCAATAGCTAGTATCACCCCTCTGGACCTCAGGACAATAGCAGATCCTCTTCTAGATAAGCTCTGCCTGTTCATCCTAGGAGCAGACAGAGCTCTGGTTAAACTGGTATTTTAGTAGAAAGTTTTCACATCTCTCAGAGTACTTCCAGTTCCCCTTCCTAGATATGGTGTCCCTTGTGCACATATTCCATTACACAGTCACTGACCAGAGCAGCTAACCCTTTGCTTCCTAACTGGGAAGTCCTTCAGCTAAACATAGGTAACATTCAAACAGTAACTGTTGTGAAAGTACAAAGAGGCCATGATTTAGAAAATAATGAGGGGTCTGTGGGAGGGTTTAGAAGCAGGAATGATGTGCAGGCTCACAGAGACTCCATAGTGTGGCCTTACTCCATCTTGACCCAAGGTCAGAGAGTCTGAGCTTGTTTTGCCCTGCAAGGCTGCATAATAGGATGTTTTGACCAAAGCCATGGTTAACAGATGTCTTATACTTCAAGGCCTAATTATAGGATATTTTGCCATAAGGTGTGGCTACTAGATGTTTTTAGAATTAAGGAGGTGTTTACACTTGTTTGTACTTTGAACCATGTGTCCTTGAGAATGGGAGGTCTTTTGCCCCTCTCCTTGCTGGTATATAAAAGTCCCATAAGGAATAAATTTGTGGTGATTGTGATATTGACCCAGATCCCTCCCAATGCTATTCTGTGTCTCTGTTTTTTTCTTTTACATTTATGTCTCTATTTTTCATATCTACTATTTCTCAACCAACATTTCCCTATACCAAGGACTGTCCAAAGGTTGAGCTGGAATAGGCAGAAAAGGAGGATGGAAATGATGCAATTATAATTCCCAAAAATTACTATAAAAATTTGAAACAGGGTTTACGGCCATGTGCTCCAGAGACTAGGGATTTGTTTTACTGACACTCAGCATTAGGCATACATTTCCTCTCAGGCTGTACATCTGAAACCAGTAAAACAACAGTTCTTTTAAGCAGGGCAACAACATTTTATCCTATTCTATTTTTGCTGAACTAGTGTAACTGCTATAATTTAGTTTCATAATGAGTTTAGTTCTTTATCCAGATTCTTGATTGCCTGGTCTGTGGATGTAAGAAATGACCAGTCAGAACATTTGTTGATCATCAAAAATTGGTTACCTCCCTACTTGTTTCTAATATAAGCTATGGTCAAAGGAGGAAAGCTTTCATGCTCTTTCTTTCCTCTCCCTTTCTGTGCTGGGTCTACTACACCTACTTTTAAGTTGGTCACTGTACTCAAATCCTTCACAGGCCCCTCTTCATCAGTAAATTAGCAAGAAAATCCATAGAAGTCAGAAGACATTCATTTATTGGTTTATTTTTTCTTCTCACTGACCAATCAAGGTCCAGCATGGAAGGATTTGCAGGACTTTGTTTCTAGAACTGGGCAGCAGAGGCAGGATTTAAAGGAAATTCTCAATCACATAGTGTGACACAAGCCTGAGCAAAAGGAGACATTGCTCTGAACAGAAATAAATAATGAACAGTAGGGGTACCAGCCCCAACTTTTTCCTCAGGGTACTCTTGAATAGGGAGAAGTAGGCAATATTTAGATAGAAATATAGAGGGGAGAGAGATGGATAAAAACACAGGATAGCCTTGGTAGGGCCTGGATCATAACCCACCAGCCCCTTCTGTCTCTTATAAAAGGCTGCTTATAAAAATGCCAAGGGGTGGAGCAAAAGACCTCCCCCTAGCACAGCCAAGTGCAGACCCTTTCAAACACCTTGTAACCATGCATGTGGTTAATCCATTCATCACCTTATGCAGTTCTGCTGGGTAAAGAAAGCTCAGATCTCACTAGGAAACCTCTGGGCTCCCACAGGTCCCTCCTCTTAATTTTTTAATGGTCCCCTCAGATACACTGGGTCTGTATTAGGTTATTCTTCCTGATTATTTCTTCCATTATCTGTCATGGAGATAGGTTTTCCATCAAGCATACTCTGGGTTAGGGTGGAAGCTATCAAGAAGAAAGATTCCCATCTCTGACCACTAGCCTCTGGCAGGAGTAGGTACAGACACTAACAGCTCTGCCTGAGTTCCCTACTGACCTTGAAAATATCCACAGCAATCTGCTTTGCTACCAAGAGAATGATAAAGATGGAATACACTTTTTGGAATGGGTCTAAGGTGATTACAGCTTTAGCCCTGTCAAGCCCTTTTTTTAAATCAATAAACACTTGATGCAAACTCTTGATCAAATAAACTGCATCAAACTTAGCCTCGCCAAACTTTGGTTTCCTTAGCTTCACCAAACTTTGGTTCATTAATGTCAACATAATTTTATATACATATTTACAACTAGCATAATTATTTACTCTATGTACTTATACTTCTTACAAACCTACATCACTATCCATATTTAAACATATAGGACTACTTTATGAACCTTAGCGAACATCTAGAAGAGATCTCTTAACTGAATTATTATTACTATACATATTTACACATTTTCCAAACTTATATTAAACATTTAGTCTTACATTCAACATTTACAGGTTTCACAAACTCACATTCAACACATACTTATTTATACTTCTTACAAACTTATATTCTAAAGGAAACTCTATAGAACTATTTTGTAAACTTATAAGCATAAGGAAACTATTTTATAAACTTTAGCACATCTCTATAAAAGATTTCTTAGAAGAACAATTTACCAAACTTATATTCAAGAGTAAACTCTATAGAACTATTTTACAGACATCTAGAAAGAATCTCTTCACAGAACTAACATACACTAGAAAGAATCTCTTAACAGAATTAACTTATTTTCTTTCAACAAGACTGAGAGTACACAAATCATGAGCTACCATAGTAAAAATTATAAGTGAACTCAACACTGCTTTATTTCTAAGTTTGGAGTTCATGGTCAGTTTTGATATGAGTCTCCTGTGGGTAGCCAGCAAGCTTCATTTGTTTATTAAGGGTACCATTTTCCTAAGGGTATAATTTCCCCTCCTTTTAATTTTTTAAAGCTGAGTTTTAAGATTACCATGAGCATTTTTTAATGATGTCAATATTTTCATCTTGTATCTTAAGCACAACTGAATCCTGTTAGTTTTTTGTTGTTTTTTTTTTTTTTTTTCATACTTGAAGCAATTTCCCAGTGTAAGGACTGTTTATTCTTTGTTTTCTAAAAGATTTCAAAGTAGCTTGTTGACAAATGGTCCTAGCACTTTAATTATCTCCTGAGAGGCAAGCTGTTCACCTCTTCTTAGTTTTCAAGAGGTAAGACTAAGCTTTCTAACATTGTTTGGAAAATAATCTGCATTCTGAGCTTTTAAAAAAAAAGTTTCTGGGAAGTAACACCATTTTGACCTGAAAAACTACATTTCCCAGACTGCCTTTCTCTCTAGCATCATGTTATTACTACATTTCCCAAGCTGCCTTTTGAGCTACATTTCCCAGGATGCCTTTCAGGTCCACCACACTTCCGTTTCCACTTACAGTTTTTTTTTTTTTCATGCTCTTGCTTTTACCACTGGAGATTTTGAGTCGAGATTTTGCTCTTTTACCATGGTAGATGTATTTCCTTCACCTGACATTGTCCTCAGAGTGGGGTCACACCCACTCACTTGTGCACATTTGTATATGCATTTTGGTGACAGAAGCAAAAAACCATCAGGGCTTCTGCATCTACATAAATGGATTAGTGAGAGAAAATGGAAGTACCAAAAAGTCTTTTCAGAGAGAATTTTGGGAACTCAAGACCTGCCTCCCTCATTGCAGGGAGGATTTCAAAGCCTCCACTGCTTCCTCCCCACCTGCAGCCCCTCCCCATCTGTTGCTGTTATTTGGGGAAGCTGTCCCTGCTTTGTCTTTCTACCTGCACTTTCTCACTCGGCTCCAGCAGCAGGGAATTCTGGCTGCTGTTTTTTGAATAGTGGTTGGAAGTAGAGACAGGCCAAGCAAACAGGAGTTGCCATATTTCAAGAGGTTTGTTTTTTTTTTTTTTTTTTTTTTTCTCTTAGAGCAATTACAGGTGATTTTCCCATACTGATAGATGTTGTTTCCAGGTGAGTTAAAATTTTGGCCTTACAGGAAGAGAAAAAATTCTGAGAAAGAAAAACCTGAAAAGCTTTTAGTTTTTTAGAGAGAGATTTTGCTAAGTCTTTCCCAAATTTTCTGTTCTCTAAACTTTGACTCAATAGTCAAATGGAAACTAATTTTGATTGTCCTATGTTGTAATGGTGTTTACTGGCAGACCAGAGGGTTTTGTCTCTCCTGTGTCTGCCTCAGGGAAAATTCCCCGCACTTCTCTGGGCTTAGATCTAAACTGTCCCGAATCAATGCCCACAGGACAAAAGCTTTCACAGGAATCGTATTCTGCCTGTTTTTTCTCATATTTGAGAGATTTTACCAATTCTTCCACAGGATTTTACATTCATAGCCCCACAGTCAGAAATCAAGGACGTAGTTCCTCTGTCTTGTTGCTTATCTTACTCTAAATTTTTCCTTAAACTCTATTTCTAACCCTATATTCTACCTTACTCTACATTTATTCCCATACAATATTCCTATATATAGAAATTAAGAGAAAAAAGAAAGAAACTCAGTTAGAAAGAAATATATGCTGCAGCCTCGCCTTCCAACTTTGGCATTCTATTGCCTAACTTGACTCCCAAAAATAAAATACCCCTGCTTTCACTTTTACTACAAAAGTAGATATGCCCAACTGCTTCCCATGGGGCCCTCTCCCCACTTTGGTCAAATCCCTGGTCCCTTGTTCATGGCACCATCCGTGGGAGGACCTGCCCCCACTTTTTCCCCAGGATACTCTTGAGTAGGGAGAAATGAGAAATATAAAGATAGAAAGATAGAGGGGAGAGAGACAGATAGAAACACAGGGTAGCCTTGGGAGGGACTGGATCAAAACCCACCAGCCTCCTTCTGTCTCTTCTAAAGGTCTATTTATAGAAATGTCAAAGGGTGGAGCAAAAGACCTCTCCCTAGCACTGCCAAGTGTAGACCCTTCCAAAGACCTGGTAACCATGCATGTGTCACTCCATCCCTTTATGCAGCCCTGCTGGGTTAAACCAATCTCAGATCTCACTAGAAAAACTTCTGTAGGCTCCCACAGAACAGCAGTTGAGAAAAATGGAAAAATAATTCTTAATGACTGGAAACATTGGAAAATAAAACAAATAAGAAAATGGAGGAGTTATGCATTTAAAAACAATAAAATTAAAAAGTGGAACTAATAATTAACTTTTAAAGAACTTATTATATATATTATATATTTGAAAAAAAACAAGCTTTATTGATTTTGAAAAAGAGAAAAACATTCCCCGGTAGAGGAAATGGCATTTATAAAATATTATTTCACTCTGCCTTTATGTGCAATGTTAGCTGCTGAGGCCTGTGACCTGACAAAAACAGCTACAAGCTCCTGGACTGTGTCTCAAACCTCTAAACTCATGTAACCATAACAAGCAGGATTGACCATATCTGTATAGAAGCATTTTCTGGTTGGAAATTCAATATTCATTGGCTCAAGCTAACCTTCCCAAATTAGACCCATAAATCTGTCCTGTCTTCATTCACATGACATTGATTAATACATGCTGGAAAATTTCAAGATCACTGATACTGCCACAGTCAGATCCTATTTCATAATAGTGACTCCAACAGCTGTTTGCCTACCCTGTTTCCCCCTACAGTGTACACAATAAACAATTCCTCCATTCTGGTCTGAAGACAGAAGCCATGCTCCACACACAGAGCAGTTGACTGCATGACTCAAATGTGTAATTTAAAAACTCATCAGTGGTTGAATTCTTTAATCTAAGAATTTAATTGGTTTAGTTACAAGGACAAGGCCATTGTCCTGGGGAACAATGGAGTAGGATCAAAGCTACCTGAGTAAACATAAGAAAGTTTGTCTCAGAAACATTTTTCTACAAAATGGAGGAACAGCTGTTCTAGAAATAATATGCCTTCCAAGCAAGAAACCATTACACACACTTTTGTTTAATAAATAAAAATCTCTTGCCGGGCGGTGGTGGCGCACGCCTTTAATCCCAGCACTCGGGAGGCAGAGACAGGCAGATCTCTGTGAGTTCGAGGCCAGCCTGGTCTCCCAAGCGAGTTCCAGGAAAAGCGCAAAGCTACACAGAGAAACCCTGTCTCGAAAAACCAAAAAAAAAAAAAAATCTCTTTAATAACAGCACACATCCAGTGGTGACTAATGCTGAAAGAGGAGCAAGTCTGGAATAGATTTTGCTTTCCACATATGCTGTCAACTTTTAAGTCTCTTTTAGGTTAAGGCTTGAGGTTATACTTTGAACAATTTAAATAGGGACAGGAGAATGCAAGTATAGCCACTTAGGCAAATGGAGATTTACATAGAAGACTTATCTTTTAGATCATCTATTATGATCCTACATAAATAGATCATAATATATAATTTAAAAGATAAATAGATCATAATGGATAATCTAAAGGATAAATTTAAAAGATGTATCAATGCCATGATCCTCACACATAAAAGGACATAGAACACAAATACAAAAAAGCAAAACAAAACAAAAAAAACTAGGAAAGTAAGTCACCTATCCACATTGTGAACAATGTTCTTAAATCAACAGCTATTCTGACCTAGTAGTAGGTTAGCTACTCTAACCTCAGAATAAGGCCTCTCTTGTTCAGAGGAAACCCACAGTTGCTACTATGAAGGACCAGAAAGTGTTCATTTTAACTAGTCCTAACTGCTGTCTCTTTCAAGGCTGTGATATTACTGTACAGAATACCATTTTTTAAACTTTATTTTAGTTTTAGGGGTGTTTCCTGCATGTGTCTCTGTGCAGTACCTACAGAGGCCAGAAGAGGGAATCAGATCCCTTGGAACTTGATTTATGTGAAATGTTCAGTTATCACGGTTCCTGGTGTTGTAACCCGTGTCCTCTGCAACAACATTCAGTGTCCTTAATTTCTATTTCTCAAGCCACATTTTTAAAATTACTTTTTATACATTTTAATTAAAATACATTACATAATTTCCCTCTTCCTTGTCCTCTCTTCATCCTTTCCAAATTCTTCCCTTCCAATGTCTTCCTTTTTAAGAATGTGTGAATAAGCATGTGCAAATATATGAATAAAACCTGCTGGGTCCCATTCTGTTGGTTGTATGTTATGGTTTCAGGACTGAGCATGCTGTTTTGGATACACATATTGGGATCTTATCACTGCTTGAGGCTAATTCACCCATTTACAGGAGAATTTTAGTCTTTATTGATCAACATGAGTTGGATCCTGATGTGACCAAGGCTGTGTTGGACATGAAATGTTATGAAGAACAGTAAAAATGGAGTGGTAAATAACTCATCTAACACTTGCTGATACTTGTTGGGGTCATGGCCTTGAAGTTCTAGAGCTGCAAGAAAGACTATAGACATCGTCCTGAGCTAATC
The DNA here is from genome assembly GCA_902168425.1 of Peromyscus attwateri. Lineage (NCBI taxonomy): Eukaryota > Metazoa > Chordata > Mammalia > Rodentia > Cricetidae > Peromyscus > Peromyscus attwateri. The sequence goes on from CABHPP010115377.1 coordinate 29,666, forward strand.
ACAGTCTCCCTAGTTTCCATGGGCCAACTACCATATCCATTTGATCTTTCTCATCTCAGATGACTTTGAAATCCTGCAGTTCCTCCCTCCACTTTCTAAGTACCATGATTAAAAGTCTGTGCCACCATGCCTGGCTTAGGTGGTTTCAACTTCATTTAGTAAGTCATTAGAATGATGGGATAAGCAAGATGATCAGTTACACTTAAGAATATTCAAAACCACTTATCTCTATGAGCCTGGGTTTCATCTGTATAATAGGGAAAGAATTCTGCCCTAGTCCCTTGATGAATTACAAGATTAAAAGATAAAGAAAAACAACATTCTTCAAAGTTGAAAGACATAAGACTTTTAGGCAGGAGAGCTGTATATAATGGGAGGCTTCTTCTGTTCCTGGAGTTAGGCAAGAGCCTGTGTCATAACTACCCTAACCAGCCAGGCTAGGTTGAGAGGCTCAACCACTCACCCTTATTAAGAAAAATTAATAGAATCAAGTTACACTAGGTAGTGGTGATACGTGCCTTTAATCTTAAAACTTCTGAGATAGAGGCAGGTGAATCTCTGTATATTCAATGCCAGCCTGATCTACATAGCTGGTTCCAGGACAGCCAAGGCTACACAAGGAAAGCCTGTCTGAAAAAACAAAGTTTTTTTGTTTTTGTTTTTGTTTATGGGTTTTTTTTTTGTGTGTGTGTTATGTGCTCATCTATAATTTACTTACTCTGGAGGCAAGGTGGGCAAATATCTCTGATGTTATAGAACAAGCCTAGTCTACATAATGAGTTACAGGCCAGGCAGATATTCATAGTGACACTATTCTTTATAATAAAAAAATTAAAAAAACAAAATATTATTAATAGAATATTTTAAACATGACATTTTTTTCACTGTGACTAATTTGAAACAGTGATGAAAATATAAGGTAATTAATCCATCCTTGGGGTCATAATAGGTTTAGATAGGAGGCAAGAGATATGACCAACTATGTAATATAACTAAGCCATATAATGAAATTTTTCCTATCTCTGAAACCCTTCCCCAACCTCACTTCTGTCTCTCCTTCAAGTTGGTCAGAGATGGAGTAAATGATTTTTTCAGTAGAGACATTCTAATCTAGAGGGCTCAGGCTTTTCCCACAATGAAATTCCCAGGAAAATTAGAATTTAATGGGTTCCACTGTATCACTAGTTGTTAGCCAAAGGGAGAGATAAAAACACATATAAGAATATCTTTATCCTTGCCAAGCAGGCAGGTTTCAAGGATTGACAGGGTGAAGACTAAGGAGCTTTAAAGTCCCAGTGGGAACCCCAAAGTGGAGGATGCAGATACATAAGTTGCCAAAAATCAAAGAGTGGAAGATCTGGAAGAGGCTGACCCACCACTGCTGAGTGGATACAGAGTACAGTTCATGCCAGTTTGTCCTCAGGTACACCTGAACTACTGCTATCTGGCATTTGATACTTGAACTGTAATACCCAAAGATCCCTCCCTAACAATTCTTTCAAACTCCACAGCTATTTGTAAATGTCTGATTACCTTAGTCTTAGAGGGACATCAGTTCAATTCTCACAATCTGCTCACAACCTGGATGTCATCTACAGTCACCACCATTCAGAGCTCCTAACAGAAGGTTTTGCAGGCATCAGGGAAGCAGAATATAATCTCATTTGGACAAGTTAGTCTTCATGCTACAAGTTCTTTTTCTGTCCTTACAGGTGATATAAATTCCATCAGGGGTATACCAGATATGTGTCCCTGTGGGCTCACACTGCTACCTATTTACCACACTTGAGATAAACTCAGTCTTGTGGTTTTGGTTAAATGAGCAGCCACATTTTAAAAACATTTATTTTCTTTTCTCTCCTGATCTTTTTTTTTTTTTTGTAATTTTCCCTCAGTTTGTGGAGATTCGGGTTTGGGAAATTCTTTAAAAAGCAAGACTAAGTTCATATCTGATGCTATAAATCTTATATTACTTCTGAGTCATTGGGGCTGAGGTTAAGATGAACTTAGATCAGCCATTCATACCTTCCTGCTATTAATGACATGTTCATGGTGCTGAATAGAAGTCCCAGCATCTAAGAAAATTGGCTGCTCATCCACAGGGCCTGACTTTGAGTCCCAGTACCCACAAGACAGCACAGAACTGTCTGTATCTCCAGTCACAGGTGATGAGACACCCTCTTCTAGTCTCCAATGATATCTGGCATGCAGTTGGTATATTCACTGGCAAAACTTATACACCTAAATTAAATTTCATTCCTTTTAAAGATAGCACACACATGAAGAAAACCCTGTTTACAATATGTAATCACATACATATCTGTCTTTTCACCATTTGCATATCTGGTACCCTAGGCCAGAAGAGTGAACCAGACCTGCAGAACCTGGATGTACAGGTAGTTCTGACAAATCTCATGTGGGTGCTATAAAACAACCTTGGGTACCCAAGAGGAAGAGTTCTACTAAGCCAAATCTCTAGGTCTCAAACATGTCATTATAATGCAGAAGATAAGATTGCCCCACTGATCCTTCTGTCACCTATTGAAGGTGATGAAAGTCTGTGCTAGATTGTTATTGAAGGATTCAATGGATTTCTAGCACTCTGTGAATGGAAGCTCTATATTGCTTCTAATTTCCTTGGTAATACAGTTATAATGATGTGAGTAGAGATAACAGAAAGTTTTGTTGAAACAAGTCAGAGTCCAGTGTGGAGGACAAAATGTTTCATAGTGATATCTGAGCTTGCTTTACCCAGCAGAGCTTCATTGGAGGACTGCTTGAATATTTGCATGCTTTCTAAGTGATTGGATGGTTCTACTCTTGGCTGAGCTGGGGGAGGTCCTTTGCTCCACCCCTTGGAATTCCTAAAAATAGCCCTTTAGAAGAGACAGAAGGGGCCAGTAGATAAGGATTCAGGCCCTCCCGAGCTATCCTGTATTTCTATCTGTATGACTCCCTTCTGTAATTCTATCTAAATATTTCTTACTTCTCCTTCCTTAAGAGTACCTTGGGGAAGATGTGGGAGTGGGACTTCCACAGATTGTAACAGGAGCAGTAACCAGATTCTTGGGAAATGTGGTGGAGAGCCCCATGGAAAGTTTTGGCATGTCCGATTAAGTTGTAAAATTTGGGGTATTCTATTTTCAAGGGTGAAAGTTAGGTGGTGTAATGCTGAAATGGAAAAATTAAGTTGAAGCACAAATCTTTCTGTCTAGGTTTCTTTCTTTTTCTCTCACTCTTAATTTCTACCTATAAAAATTAAGAACAAATATAAGAATATAGGAAAATAGTGTAGAAAATATAAGGTAGAATATAGGAATATAGTTTAAGAAAAAATGTAGGAAAAGATAATCAGCAAGACAGAGGAAGTATGTCCTTGGTTTCCAACTATGGAACTATGAAGGTAAACTCCTAGGGAAGAATAAGGAAAAAATCTAACAAAGATGAGAAAAAAAAAAACAGGCAGAAAAAGATTCCTGTGGAGATTTTGGCCCGGAGACGGATTAGAATCAAACTCTGAGATGCAGGGGGCAATTTTCCTTGAGGCAGATATGAATGAAAGAAAACCCTCCACTCCACTAGCAAACATCATTATGACACCATACAATCAAAATTAATTTCCATATGATCATGAAGTCAAAGTTTAGAGAACAGAAATTTTGGGAAAGACTTAGTAAAATCTCTCTCTAGAAACTAAAAACTTTTCAGGTTTTTTCTTCTCTCAGATTTTTTTCTCTTTCTGAAGGGGCAAAAATTAAATTCACCTGGAAGAAGCATATATCAGAATGGGAGAATCACTCATAACTGCTTTAGTATAGAAAAAAATCCTCTAAAGCATTGCTAATTTTTACTCTTAGTGTTGTATCTCCATTTCTAATGAGCATCCAGAAAGCAATTAGCAAAGGGCCAAGGAGCAAACACCTTCAAGTTTGAGTGCATTCCAGGGATACTAGGGTTACTGCAGTTTCAAGGAGCTTCCTTGAGCATTGAGACAAGGCAATGGCGGTACAGGACTAGGGAAAAACTGCTAGCATAAAAAAGTGAGGTAAATTTGGCCATACAAACAAGGCTGGTGGGAATGGTGACTGACTGCAAGCCCTGAGTCAGTAGGTGGGGCTACACAGTGTTCATAGCTGTGAAAAATCTCTCTTTTCTACCAGGGAAAAGATATTTCAGAAAGAGATTTTATTCCAGGTGCTTTCATTTTGTTTCACTGACCTGGTAAGGTGGGAGATAAACACTTGTCTGAGCTCACACAGACAGATGTGACCTGCTCTGGGAACAGTGTCAGGTAAAAAATCTAATTAGAGAACTATACCTGTCAAATGGTAAAACAGGTGTCCTAATGCAAACTTGGGGGAAAAAAATCTCCTGTGGCAAAAGCAAAACCATGTGTACAGACCATGTGATCAGAAGTTTTGTCCCAGACTCAAAAGGCAATATGGAAAATGTAGTTTGTTATTCACAGCATGATGATATAGAGAAAGGCAGTTTGGGAAATTACATCTGTAACAGAAATAGCAGTACTGCCCTGCCCAAAATATGTTTTTTCAGCTCAAAATGCCATTTCTTTTCCAGGTGATGTTAGAAAAATTAGCCTTACTTCCTGAGAAACAGGAACATGTGGAAAGTTTGCCTCTCAGGAGATAATTAAAATATTAATATCATTTCTCAAAAAGCTCCTTTGAAATCTTTTAGAAAACAATGGAAAATGGTCCTTACACTGTGAAATTGCTTTGGGTATGAAAAAATTACAAGATTGAGTTGTGTTAAAAATGCAAGAGGGAAATATTGACATCATTAAAAAAGGTAATGGTAATCTTAAAAAGCAGCTTTAAGAAATTAAGAAGAGGGAGTTTTGCCCTCAGGCAAGCTAAGATGAATTAAGTTCTGAATTCAAACTCTCAAGAAAACTTTCAGAATGATATTAAAGCTGACTATAAACTCTGAAATTTAAAAATGATTTGCATACTTTCTGTCTTATTAATAGTACAGTTAAGAAATCTCTTCTAGTTGTTTGCTAAGAGTTTGCTTTTGATATATTAGTTCTGTTAAGAGATTCTTTTTAGATGTCTGTTAAAGATCATAAAGTAGTTCTATAGAGTTCCCTTTTGAATATAAACTGTGTAAAAAATAGTTCTATAGAGTTTCCTTTTGAATGTGAGTTTTTAAAAAGTGTAAATAAGTATATGTTGAATGTGAGTTTGGGAAGAACATTAATGTTGAATGTAAAGTTTGTAAAAAGTGTAACTGTTTAATGTAAGTTCATACTAGACTTGTTTTCATTACTCCATTCATCAATGTCTGTCTAGTCTGGAAAAATTAGATAACATTAATTTTTGAAGAATAAACCAAATCAATCACATTAGAATAATTTTGAAGTTTTTATTATTTTTTTATTTGAATTTTTTATGATAGCTTAAAACATAATTTTCTGATCTCAGAGGTCCCTGGAAAACTAAACTGAAGATGTCATAATTAGGGGAGTTTTTCTGACTTCTTCATAGAAATTTCCACTCTTGTTTCTGTTTAGAAAGTGATAGGCCTCCCACAAAGGGATAAGCCTCCCACAATTGAGTTAGTTTGTAAAAGTGGCTTTATAATTAGCATGGGTTTTTGTTTACTTGAGTGGATACTTTGAAATGATTTCAAATGACTGTTTTCTCCTGGGAATAAAAATAGTCTCTTGAAAGTTTTATTGAACATGTTAACAGAGAGTTTTGATTAAGGAAAAGGGCATGGTGCAGCTGAGACTTCTGTAATCACCTTAGACTCATTCCAAAAAGGATATTCCATCATTATTATCCTCTACTCCTTTACTGGGAGGTGTGGTAGTTATGGAGATCTCAGTGGATGTTTGCAAGCTCAATAAGGACCCAAGTTAGAGCTGAGTTATGCTCTTGCCAGAGGCTGGTAGACAAAAACAGGCAACTTTCTTCTTGATAACTTCCAACTTAACCCAGAATATGCTTGATGGAAAGTATATCTCCATGATGGCTAAGCAAGATAATCAGAAGGGCAACCCAAGACAGGCACAGTCTATCTGAAGGGACTGGGAGTCCCTTTATTATATCTACAAAGGGGAATTGTAGAGGCCCACAAAGGTTTCCTAGTGAGAGCTGAGTTTTCATTAGATGACTGATTGACCATGAGCATGGTTTCTAGGTGACTGAAAGGATCTACACTTGGTTGAGCTAGGGGGAGGTCTTTTGCTCCACCCCTTGGCAAGCCTATAAATAACCCTTCAGGAGAGACAGAAGGGGCCTGTGGATAAGGATCCAGGCCTTCCCAAGCTCTCCTGTGTTTGTCTCTCTTCCCTCTATATTTCTATCTAAATTTCTCATTTCTCCTTCATCAAGAGTTCTGTGGGGAAAAAGTGGGAACAGGGTTCCCACAGTCCATCCAGAGTATATTATGAAAAATTCAATAATTTGAGATATGCATTATCATTTTGAAATTTTATTGAGACAGGATATGTCCACATATCCATGGTTGGCCTCAAATTCAGAGATTGCCCTGACACAGTCTTTCAAGTGCTCAGATTACAGGTATGTACCTTTAAGGTCAGCTGAGATATGCTTTTTAAATGACCTATCTTTCAATCAGAGAATGAAAGAATAAAATAAGATTTAAAAAGGGACCATTATACTTTTGATGAAGAGTATTGCTATTTGAAATTCTATAATAATTTTAACTGGAAAATTGTTAAATGAAAATGTTTTCAATAATTGTGTTATTTTTTTCTCTTCATTAATTTATTCATTTTAAAAATGTTTAAACTGTGTTTGTATGCATACACAAACTTGGAGGTGTCTATTATCTACCTACCATCTGTGAGTTTTTCATATTGAAACCAAGGGTCATATTGTTGCAAGTAACCTCAACGGCACTTATTTAGGTTTAAAAATTATTCATGTGCTGATGTAGGAGTGTGCATATGCCACAGCCCAAGTGTAGACATAAGAGAAAAACTTGTAGCAGTAATATTGGTCACTGATAGATAAAAATCAGCTCATCAGGCTTAGCAGCAGCCAATTTTACTAACTGAAACAATTCTCTGGCATTCAACTGTGGTTCTGAGAAAGTGTTAAAAACAAATGTTTAGTTCTCAGAATAAACAAATTTTGAAAAATAAATCATACTATAAATACTTTCATATACAGAAAGATTTGTTATTCAAATTGTCCCAGGTTCCTCTATCCTTGCATGAAAATGTTTACAATCTGAAGAGACAATAGTTTACTGATGTAACATTTCTACAAATCTTATTAGAACATCAGTGAAATGGCTCATTGGAAAAGGTATGTGGTGTGCAAAGCTGGAAACCTGACCTTGATCACCATATAATGAGGACCACAAGTAGATATATACATATATATGTGTGTATATATATGTGTATGTATAACTTTATAAACATATGCACATACACACATATATGTATGTATATATCTCCATAGCTCAACAATCTATGGAATTAGATACACACTTGGTGCTGATCATCCTACTCTATTACATCTCTACCAGATAAATGAAAAAACAGCTTTGAATATACATGAGGTATTTAATGTTTCTTATAGTCTCATCTACTTAGCACTGTTATATTGTATTGAAAAAAAAAGCACCCAGTGTGAATACAACATCTACCCTTGGACTGGGTAATTAATGCCATCCCAGCCAGGCTGAAAAAGAAACAAAAATATCTCAAGGGAATTTGTGAAAATATAAAAAACAAAGGGGTAGCAACAACCCACCACCCTTTCATACACACCCTTACTTGAAAAGTCTGATCACACATTGCCTGATATTTAAATAAACAATAGTCCACTTAGATGATGGGCATCCTATTCTATCCATTAAAATGGAAAATACCTATTATTAAGTAAATGAATGAGAGAGGATGAACAAAACACATAGAAAGCATATAAGGACAACAAAATAAACTTCACTAAAGTGATTTGCCACACATGTAGCACATTTTAGTAAATACTTCAAATGTTTCAAAAGAGAAATCACAATGCAGTGATCTCCAACATCAGTCTTGAGTGAACATGGTAATTTACTTTCTTCAAGACTATGATGAAAAAGAAATGAAAAAAAGATTTTTTTCCCTCGAAGCTGAAGACAACTGTGATGTCTAAAGTCTTTATCAAATCATTACATGAATAGGAGTTTTCCCTTGTATGAGTTCATCTGAATTTTTGACCTTCAAAATGATATAAATACATTTTCAAATATTTACTGAGATCACTCAGCCTCTAGAGTTTGACCCAGGGGAACAGCCCATGCCCCCATATCCCCACCGATTGCAGCACCACTTGCAGGCCAACAGGAACAGACTCACCCAGTTCCAAGTGCACCAAGAGTTGAAGGCTAGCAGGCAGGACTCCTACAGGCAGGTCAGACTACCACCATTTCCCACCAGACCCTGTAACCTACAAGCCCCACCCCATCACCCAAACTTATCCATCCTCTGAGATAATTCTCTGAGACACAGACTCCACCCGTTCTGAGTGGACCAAGAGCTCTGAGTGGACCAAGAGTTCCAAGTGGATCATGCATGATCTGCTTCCTAAGACACAGACTCCACCAGCTCTGATTAGACCAAGAGCTTCAATTGGAACAAGAGCTCCCATTGGAACAAGAGGGCCAACTGGACCTAAAGAGGTGCCCTCAGACACAGACACCATTAGTACTAATTGGAGGAAGAGTTGGGTAGATGCCAGTACAAAAATACATTCAACAGCATAAAGACCAATATAGCACCACCAGAACCTAGTGGATCTACATCAGCAAGACCTGAAAATCCCAATGCAGAAGAAATTGATCTTAAAAATAACTTTAAGAAGATGATAGAGAACTTTAAAGAGAAAACAAAAAATTCCCTTAAAGAAATTGAGGAAAAGATTAACAAAACCTTGGAATGAATCAATAAATCCCTTAAAGTAAGCCAAGAAAACAAAGAATAAAACAATTAAACAGATGAAGGAAATAGTTCAAGACTTGAAAACTGAAATAGAGACAATAATGAAGACACAAACTCAGGGAATATAGAAATGGAAAATCTGAGTAAACGAACAGGAACTATAGATGAAAGCACAACCAAGAGAATGCAAAAAATAGAAGAGAGAATCTCTGGCATTGAAGATACAATAGAGGAAATTGATTCATCAGTCAAAGAAAACATTAAAGCCAAAAAAAATCATAAGAAAAAACATCCAGGAAATCCGAGACACCATGAAAAGACAAAACCTAAGAATATTAGGGATAGAAGAAAAAGAATACCAGCTAAAAGACAGAGAGAATATATTCAACAAAATCATAGAAGAAAACTTTCCCAACATAATGAAAGAAAAGCCTATGAAGATACAAGAAGCATACAGAACACTAAATAAACTGGATGCCTCCAAAAAGTTCTCTCATCATGTAATACTCATACCACTAGACACATATAATAAAGAAAAAATATTGAGAGCTACAAGGGAAAAAGGCCAAGTAACATATAAAGGCAGAGGCATCAGAATAACACCTGACTTGTCAAGGGAGACTCTGAAAGTCAGAAGGTCCTAGACAGATATTATGCAGACACTAAGAGACCATGGATGCCAACCCAGACTTATTATACCAAGCAAAACTCTCAGTCATCATAGATGGAGTAAACAAAATATTCCATGATAAAACCAAATTAAAACAACACCTATCAACAAATCCAGCCTTACGATAAGCACTATAAGAGAAAACCCAACCTAAGGATGTCAGATGAAAACACAGGCAACAGACATTCCCAAACCAACAAATATGAAAGGGAAACACACAACGGTACCATCAAATCACAACAATAATTAACTATCAAGGTTCATTAATATCCCTTAATATCAATGGATTCAATTTTCCAATAAAAAGATACAGGCTAGATCACCTGCAACACCAGTGACCATTGGGGTCATAAGCCCACCCTGCACCATTGGAAAGGATCAGGAAGGACATTATATATTTTTCAATGGGAAAACCCACCAAGATGAAGTCTCAATTCTAAACATTTATGCTCCAAATACCAGGGCACCCACAAGAAACATCACTAAAGCTTAAATAGCACATCAAACCACACACAATAGTAATGGGAGACTTCAACACCCCACTCTCAACAATGGACAGGTCTGTAAGACAGGAACTTAACAGAGAAATAAGGGAACTAACAGACATTATGACTCAAATGGACTTAATAGATACCTACAGAACATTCCACCCTAACACAAAAGAATACACCTTCTTCTCAGCACCCCATGGAACCTTCTCTAAAATTAACCACAAAGAAAATCTCAACAGATACAAAAAAATTGGAATCACCTCCTGCTGTATTATATCAGACAACCATGGCTTAAAGTTAGATTTCAACAACAAAAATTTTAGAAAGCCTCATGGAAATCTCATGGAAAAGGAGTAATGTTCAACTGAATCACCAATGTGCCAAGGAGGGATAAAAAAATGAAAGATTTCCTAGAATTCAATGAAAATGAATTACAACATACCAAAACTTATGGGACACTATGAAAGCAGTGCTAAGAGAAAAATTCATAGTGCTAAATGCCCACATAAAGAAGTTGAAGAAATCACACACTAGTGGATTAACAGCAAACCTGAAAGCTCTAGAACAAAAAGAAGAAAAACTCACCCAGGAGCAACAGATGGCAGAAAATAATCAAATTGAGGGCTGAAATCAATGAAATTGAAACAAAGAGAACAATACACAGAATCAATGAAACAAAGAGTTGGTTCTTTGAGAAAAACAAGATAGACAAGCCCTTATCCAAATTAACCAGAATGCAGAGAGAGAGAGCATACAAACTAACAAAATCAGAAATGAAAAAAGAGACATAACAACAGACAATGAGGAAATCCAGAGAATCATCAGGTCATACTTCAAAAACCCGTACTCCACCAAATTGGAAAATCTGAAAGAAATGGACAATTTTCTGGGTAGGTACCACATATCTAAGTTAAATCAAGACCAGATAAACTATTTAAATAAAACAGTAACCCCTAAGGGAATAGAAATAATCACTAAAAGTTTCCCAACCAAAAAAACCCAGGACAAGATGGTTTCAGTGCAGAATTCTACCAGAATTTCAAAGAAGAACTAATACCAATACTCTTCAAATTGTTCCACACCATACAAACAGAACTCCTTTTATGAGGCTACAGTTACACTGATACCCAAGCTACACAAAGATGCAACAAAGAAAGAGAATTACAGACCAGTCTCCTTCATGAACATTGATGCAAAAATACTCAATAAATATTGGCAAACCAAGTCCAAGAACACATCAAAAAAATTATCCACCATGATTAAGTAGGCTTCATCCCAGGGATGCAAAGATGGTTCAATATATGAAAATCTGTCAATGTAATATACCATATAAACAAACTGAGAGAAGAAAACCACATGATCATCTCATTAGATGCTGAAAATGCCTTTGACAAAACCCAACAGCCCTTCATAATAAAGGTCCCAGAGAGATCATGAATACAAGGAACATAACTAAACATAATAAAGGCAATTTATAGCAAGCCTACAGCCAACATCAAATTAAATGGAGAGAAACACAGAGTGATTCCAGTAAAATAAGAATGACACAAGGCTGTACACTCTCCCCATATTTATTTAATATAATATGTGAAGTTCTAGTTAGAGCAATAAGACAACAAAAGGGGATCTAGGTGATAAAAATTGGAAAGGAAGAAGTCAAACTTTCATTATTTGCAGATGATATGATAGTATACATAAGTGACCCCAAAAATTCTACCAGGGAACTCCTACAACTGATAAACACTTTCAGTAATGTGGTAGGATACAAGATTATCTAAAAAAAAAAAATCAGTAGCCCTCCTATATACAAATGATAAATGAGCTGAGAAAGAAATCAGAGAAACATCACCCTTTGCAATAGCCACAAATAATATAAAATACCTTGGGGCAACTCTAACAAAGCAAGTCAAAACCTGTATGACAAGACCTTTAAATCTCTGAAAAAAGAAACTGAAGAAGATATCAGAAAATGGAAAGATCTCCCATGTTCATGGATAGGTAGGGTTAACATAGTAAAAATGACAATCTTACCAAAAGCAATCTACAGATGCAATGCAATCCCCATCAAAATCCCAACAAAATTCTTCATAAACCTGGAAAGGACAACACTTAACTTCATATGGATAAAAACAAAAAAGTAGGATAGATAAAAACAATCCTGCACAGTAAAGCCACATCTGGAGACATCACCATCCCAGACTTCAAGCTGGATGATACAGCTATACTTGGTATTGGCATAAAAACTAACATGTAGACCAGTGGAATCGAGTTGAAGACCCTGACATTAATCCACACATTTGTGAACACCCAATTTTTGACAAAGAAGCCAAACTTGTGGAATGGAAAAAAGAAAGCATCATCAACAAATGGTGCTGGCATTAACTGGATGTCAACTTGTAGAAGATTGTAAATGCATCCATATCTATCTCCATGCACAAAATTCAAGTCCACGTGGATCAAAGACCTCAACATAAATCCAGCTACACTGAACTTGATAGAAGCGAAAGAAGGTAGTCTTGAATGCATTGGCACAGGAGACCACTTCCTAAGTATAACACCAGTAGCATAGACAGTGAGAACAACAATTGATAAATGGGACCTCCTGAAACTGAGAAGCTTTTGTAGGGCAAAAGACATGGTCAATAAGACAAAACAACAGCATACAAAATGGGAAAAGATCTTCACCAACCCCACATCTGACAGAGGGCTGATCTCCAAAATATGTAAAGAACTCAAGAAACTAGATGAGATCTCCATGAGCAAACTGGGAGGGGGGATGGAGGGTAGGGGATGGGGGATGAGAACATAAGGGAATGGGATGGTCGAACTGGAACAGGGACAGTGTGGGAGAACAAGTAGAGAGATACCATGATAGAGGGAGACATCAAGGGAACAGGGAGAAACATAGTACCCCAGGAACATACAAGGATTACCCCAGTTTAGTCTACTAGCAATATTGGAGAAGGTGCCTAAACTGGCCTACTCCAGTAATCAGATTGGTGAATACCCTAACTATCATCATGGAGCCTCCATCCAGTAAGTGATGGAAGCAGATGCAGAGATCCACAGCCAAGCACCAGGCCAAGGAAAGGAGTCCAGTTGAAGAGAGAGAAGAGGGATTCTATGAGCAAAGGAAATCAAGATCATGATGAGGAAACATACAGAGACAACCAAAACAATCTAGTGGGAACTCATTTACTGTGGACCAATAGCTTTGGAGCCTCCATGTGACTGGACTAGGCCATCTGCATAGCCGAGACAGTTGTTTAACTTGAAGGGCCCCTGTCAGTGGGTCAGGATCCATCCCTGGTGTATGGGCAGGCTTTCTGGAGCCCAGTACCTATGGTGGGAAACCGTACACTGCCTTGGTTCAGGAGGAGGTGCTTGGACCTGCCTCAAGTGAATGTACCAGGCTCTGCTGATTCTCCACAGGAGTCCTTGCCTTAGAGGAGTTGGGAATGGAGGATGGGCTGAGGGATAAGGCTGGGGGGCAGGAAGAGGGAGGAGAGGGGCACCTGTGATTGGTATGTAAAATGAACAAAAATCTTAATAATTAAAAAAAATTATCAAGCTAAAGATATGGCTGCGCAGTTAAGAAAAGTTCTTTTCCAGGACTAGGGTCCAGTTTTGGACAACTTCCTATAATTCCTGCTATGAGAAAATCCAAAGGTCTAACCTTCTTGGGCACCAGCATTCACATACATACACAAATACACACAGACATCACATAATTGAAATTTAAGCAGTTTTTAACAAATGAAAGTTTTCCTCTTTTAAGCATTCATTTCTATAACTCATTTGTTGAAACATCTACAGGGTTATTTACAGAGCTTTTCTTCTATATAAATAGTTCATGTAACAGAAAGCAAGAATGTAGGATTAAAGTCAGAAATACCAATCATTTTCAGCTGCTATTTTTATTTGTGAAGATTTATGAAATGCTGCCCTGCTGGAGGAAATATATCACTGGGGGAAGGCTTTGAGAAATTATATCTGCACACTGTTTCCAATTCTCACTCTCTACTTCATCTTCCAGGTGGAGGATATGAGTTCTTAGCTTCCTGCTTAGGTTGCCATGTCTGACACCTGTTGCCATGGCACTTTCATGGTGATCTTTAATCCCTCTGGAACCAAGGGCCAAATTAAACTATTTTTATAAGTTGACCTAGGCAATATATCACAAAAACAGAAAAGGCACTACTACAAATCCATAAAGTTTTACACCAGGATCAGTTATTTCATGTAATTGAAGAGAAGTATAAAATCTAAAAGGAATAAATTATCATTGAAATTCACAGGGCTTCATAAATTCATTTTTCTCATGAATTTGAAGTTACAGCAATATAAAGTTGTACATCATAATGTTTGACCAGATTGTTGACACTTTCAAAATTTTTACAGAATAAATACTCTTGTGTAACTAAATGTAAGAGTGTTGGCTAAAGATCTTAACAAATACTTTATAATAAGAAGCCCTCAATATTTTTCAGGTATTCAAAGACTATTGTAATATGCAAAAGCTTCAACACATTGATTGCACACAAAGTTTTTATTCTTATATAAAGTGCAAAATTTTACCACACAGACTACATTTATAGGCTTTCTCTACAATATGATTTTTATTCATGATTTTGTAGACTATTGAAACATGCCAAGGCTTTACCACACTTATTACCTTCATAGAGTTTTGCTCAAGTATATCTTCTTTTATGTACTCAGAGATTACTGTAATATGCAAAGCCTATCCTGACTACATTTACAGGGTTTCTCTTAAGCATGTATTCTTTTATGCCTTTGAAGAGAAGAGTAATGAACAAAGACTTTACCGCACTGATTACATTCATAGGGTTTCTTTCCAGTATGTGTTATTTTGTGCATTTGAAGACCACTGTAACATGCAAAGGCTTTACCACACTGATTACATGCATAGGGTTTCTCTCCAGTATGTGTTCTTGTATGCCTTTGAAGATGACTTTGATATGCAAAGTTTTTTCCACATTGAGCACATTCATAGGGCTTCTCTCCAGTATGTGTCCTTTTATGTATTTGGAGATGACTTTGACATACAAAGGCCTTACCACACTGATTACATTCATAGGGTTTCTCTCCAGAATGTGTTCTTTCATGCACTTGAAGATGATTGAGTTGTGAAAAGACTTTACCACACTGATTACATTCATATGGTTTCTCTCCAGTATGTGTTCTTTTATGTATTCCGAGACTGCTGTGATAATTAAAGACTTTACCACACTGATTACATTCATAGGGTTTCTCTCCAGTATGCGTCCTTTTGTGCATTTGAAGACCACTGTGACGTGTATAGGCTTTACCACACTGATTACATTCATAGGGTTTCTCTCCAATATGTGTTCTTTTGTGCATTTGAAGACCACTACGACGGGCAAAGGCTTTACCACACTGATTACACGCATAGGGTTTCTCTCCAGTATGTATTCTTTTGTGCATTTGAAGACTACTATGACGTGCAAAGGCTTTACCACACTGATTACATTCATATGGTTTTTCTCCAGTATGTGTTCTTTTATGCCTTTGAAGATTACTTCGAAGTGCAAAGGCATTTCCACATTGAGTACACTCATAGGGCTTCTCTCCAGTATGTGTTCTTTTATGTATTCGAAGATGACTTTGACATACAAAGTCCTTACCACACTGATTACATTTATAGGGTTTCTCTCCAGTATGTATTCTTTTATGCACTTGAAGAACACTGAGTTGTGAAAAGCCTTTACCACACCATGTACATTCATAGGGTTTCTCTCCAGCATGCGTGCTCTTATGTATTTGAAGTCTTCTTTGCAATGCAAAGGCTTTACCACCCTGATTACATGCATAGGATTTCTTTCCATTATGTGTTCTTTTGTCAATTTGAAGATTACTATAATATGCAAAACCTTTACCACACTCATCACATTCATATGGTTTTTCTCCAGTTTGTGCTTTTTTATGCCTTTCAAGATTACTGTGATATGCCAAGGCTTTCCCACACTGATTATATTCAGAGGGCATCACTCCAGTATATGTTCTTTCATGCCTGTGAAGAGTACAGTGATAAGCAAAGGCTTTAACACATTCAGTATGTTCAGAAGATTGCTCTCCAATATGAATTCTTTCATGCCTGCAAGGATAATTGGCACATGTAAAGGCTTTACCATATTCAATACACTGTTGAATCTTTATATCTGAATGAATTAATCTTATAATTTGGTTCATTTATAAGAGGAATCATATATTAAGGTTTTTATCACTGTCTTTACACTCATGTTATTCCCCTTCATTAGAGGTTTTTTGCATCTTTGAAGATACCTATGATGCTAAGAGCCTTTATTACATAGTTCACATTTATAAGACCTTTTTCTACATGAGATTTTTCACATATTTCAAGAAAACTGGAAAAACTCATAGCTTTACCACACTTTTTGCTTTCATTTAGATTTTTCCTATACTATTAGTTTTCTAAGTGAAGTATGACAAACAGAACTATTTACACAGTCCTAGTATTCATAGGGCTTTTCTGCAGTGTGAGATTGTTGATGTATTAAGAGTAAAGGTGGAAAAGCAATTACTTGTATACTTGAATCAAATTCAACAGGTCTATTTAATGTGGGGAGTGCAACATATATTCTAATACTTCTGAAAAGTACTTTACATCATTCTATATCCCTATGTTCATTTGGCTTGTATCCAGAGTGACATATGACATACATAGTAAAAGAAGAATGACAAATAAAAGGTTTCCACATAGGACTCACACAGTTTGAATTTCTGTTTCTCATAGACATGTGATATAGGGATTAATGTTTCTCCACAATGGCCCTTGATTCTTGACTCTAAGTGCCCACCTAACTAAATTTAGCAAAGTCACAAAAAGTATATGAGTAACACTAGATTTACTATGGACTATTTGCTTATTAGAAGGTTTTTGACATATACTTAGAACCTTTTCATTGTGTTTCCCCTTTGTAAAATGAGTGGTATGAAACTAAATGGATTGGTAGTTCTACAGAATAGAACTCATGGGGCTTTGATCCATATGGTGACATTGTTAAGGCATTGTTTTCTTGTCTTCTTTCTTAAAAGAATGCCTTGTAAATGTAATTCACCTCCCGGAAGTTGAGGTATATGGTGTTGTAAGAATTTAATAACCATCAATACATTTAAGCTGTATTATTTACACTGTTGGCTTTCTTTGAAATTTGCAGAACACATTACAGTTTCTTCAAAGGCACATTTGTATCAGTTTGCAAATAAAAATTACCTTTCACATCTTCTAGAACTTTTACAATGTTCTTCAAAATTATGGTCTTCCCAGCTGTATCCTAAAATATAGTTTCAGAAAATGTATGGTATATTATTAAAAATTGTGCAAAATTTAAGTTACTATCTGCAAGAAACCTTAGAACCATGCCTGATTTATTCACCCCATTCTTCTTTCTCAATCAAATTACAGGAGAGAATAAATAGTCAAGAAATAGTAGCCCATTATTTTACATGAAGGAAAATTCAGTCTTACCTATAGTAGTGAGGTTCCTGTAGGTCTCCAGCATCACATCTTTGTAGAGATTCTTCTGGGAAGAATCCAGCAAAGTCCACTCTTCCCAAGTGAAGTCAAGGTGCACATCATCATAGGTCACTGCATTCTGAAATATCCCATATATGTGTATAACAGAAAGCATGGTATTGACAACGTTGCAAATGTATACCTCTTTGATAGCATAATCATAAAATTGCAGTGCTCCACACACTTAATTCCATGACACAGACATTATATTCAGATCACCAAGTCACTCTGGAATGAAACTAAATAGGAGGTTCAACCCTGTCATTTCTGTATGCTATGAATGGGATATGACCTTGCAAGAGAAATGTATATTAACAAACATAGAGAAACAAGTAAACAGATCAACAGCACAGACTACACATAAGAGAAATTATTTTACTAAGCACAAAAGAGAAAAATAAGGTGGACAAGTTGGGTATATTGGCTCATGACTTTAACCATAGCACTCAGCGGCAGAGGCAGGTATATCTGCTTCTGGGTTGCATGCTAGTCTAGTATATCTAATCAGTTCTTGGACAGCCAGAAGTACAAATTGGAACCCCATCTTCTGTGCAAAAAATCAGTCAAACAAACAAAACATGTAGGAAGAACTTAGAGGTTATTACTGAAGTTTCTGCTTCTGTATTCAGCTTCCAGAAAGCTGAAGTACCCCACTTTAATCTGTAACATCAATTAAGATCTTGCTAAAAGGCACTGAATGTTTAAACAGTTACAAATGAACAGATGAAAACATTAACAATATAAATGTTGATAATAAATCATCAACAAAGGTCAGGAGAGATGGTTCAGTAGTAAAGAACTCCTGCTGATCTTGCATACAAGTGGAGGCAATTACCAATATTTACATAGTTCATGGTTTCTGAGACCATCTTTTTATCACTGTGAGGACTGGGTACCCATGTGATGCATATCTGTACATACAGGTAAAATACTCATATTCATTAAAAAATTTCAAAACAAACACAACAGGCAGGAAGAATGTTGTGTACCTGAAATCCAATAACAGAAGTCTCAGGCAGTATTAATGTCATGAATACATGTCATCACGGGAAACAGAATGATATCATCTACCACATTTCAAAATTCAGGATTAGGATGAAGCTGATTACAACAGCATATGCTTGACATACACAAAAACCTGCTTTCCAGGCCTAACACCCAATAATATAAAAACAAAAAAGGTCAGGAATTTCAGGCCACCTTTAATCCCAGCACTTGTGAGCCAGAGTCAAGTGGATCTCTGATATCAAGGACAGCTGGGTGTACAGAACTACTTTCAGGATAGCCAGGGCTACACAGACAAATCTTGTCAACAAAAACAAACAAAAAATTAAAGCAGTAGGCTAGCAAACTGCCTTAGCATTGAACAGCAATTGCTTCTACTGTATCTTATGCGATTTACACATAGTCTATAATGGTGGTGATGGCATTACAGCACAAGAGGGATGCTGGCTGATGAGTTTGAACCACAACACAATTGAAATAAAGAAGAGGAAATGGGTTGAGTCTATAGATGCTCATAACCCAAGCAAGATGCTCTTATTGGTCACAGTCTTGTGCTCAGCTAGCTTTGTAATCCATCTCAGACCCACATGATTAGGGTACTGTAACCTAAGTAGAAGATTCTTTCCACATCAATCATCAGTTAGTACAGTTTCTCAAAAACACAGTAACTAGCAGTTCTGATCTGGACATAGACTCAATTGATGTTCCCTCAGATGACTCCAGGCTACATCATTTTGACAGCTGAAGCTAATTAAGACAAAGATACAATAATACATGAGAAAGTTTTAAAGACACAAAAATAATGTATTAACCATATCAATCACTAGAGCAGCAAAAATCCAAACATGAAGATTGCAACAACTGGAAAACACAGATATATCCAGAAATGAGAAGTGAGCCTCTAAGATCAAGAAGAGAAAACTAAAACTGTCTCTCCCCAGAAATTCCCCCAAACCAACCAAAGTTCAAGGAACTCAAAGCATAATATAGTACATTTTTTGAAAAAAAAAAATGGTGAAATTCCATCATTTTCCAGAGAAACAACAATGAATTTAGATGACAATTAATAAAGTCAATACAGATGGTACCACTGATCAAACAAGACAAAAAAGACATACCTACATATAGGTATCACAATCGCTTAAGCAAGAACTACAAGATTGTAATCTAAATTTAATCACAAGAAATCACTGTCCAACACTCATCCTATACACTCTAGTACTTTTCTTTGCTAATAATAGAAAATTGATTTTTGAGGATGGCTGTACCAACAGAATTGGACAGATTCACTTGAAGCCTTCTGATGTTTTAACTTTGTAGAAAATAGATTTGATTACTAAAGGTATCTCATTCTCTTATCATAAAGAAAATTTTATTTCCTCAGGCTGAGGAAATAACAACTATTCCAAATCAAATGTAAGATAACAGATATTTAAAGAAAGAGTATATAATTTGAATTATACACCTAAAGCAACTTGTTTTGCTCTAATTGCTTATGAGTCACAAGAACATTTGAAAAAAGTTTTCCCCCACATTTTATGAATGTTTGTGTGTGAGAGAGAATGTGTTCCATGTGTATAAAGGCAGCATACAAAATATAAGGTGTTAGATCGCCAGGTTCTGGAGTAGCAGGTGGTTATAAGCCTCCAAACTTTGATACTGATATGTGAACTCAGGTCATCCCCAAGAAGAATACATGCTATGTCACCTGAAACAACCACATAGAACTTTTTATCCAATACAATAAAAGTCTTTTACATATTAACAACAACAACAAAACTTAAATAAGCACAGAAGTAAATAAATGGTCCATGAGAACATGGTTCATCAGTATTAAGATGTTGTGTATGGTAAATTCAAACCATGAATTGAATACAATTTATAACACAATACCTGATTCCAAAGGTACAAACTGGAAAAACTCAGAATGCTAAATAGGATTATGAAAAGATAATACACATATTAATATAATCTGACTTCTATATTTACCACAAAGCTAAAACAATCAAGAATATACACAATATTTGTAAAAGAATAATGGAGAGAGAAAAAGATAAGAACAAAGGCAGAAAAATATAGTCAACTTTTCATCAAAAGACCAAAGGAAACTCAGACAGAAAAGATGTATTCTTGACCAATGTTACAAAATTTCATATAATTCTATGTGTACAAACATTAACACAGAGTTCACAATTCCCACAAATTTAACTCAAAGTAACCCTTAAACAGTTATGTTTCTGACTCTCCAGCTACTGATCTTTCTTCCAAACAGAGAGACCTCTGTGGTAGAATATTACTTTAAGATGTGTTACTTTTGTTTATGCTGTGGAACATTTGATTAATGATGCAAAGATGCATTGCATTCTTTTATGTTGTGTTTGTTTAACTGTGTGAAGCTGTGTTATTTTGTCTCTCTAAAACACATAATGGTATAATAAAGAGCTGAATGGCCAAAAGCTAGGCAGGAGAAAGGATGAGTTGGCAGGCAGAGAGAATAAATAACAAAAGAGAAAAAGAGCATGATCAAGGAGCAAAAAAACAAATTGCCAGCCACACAGTCACACAGACAGCCATGGAGAAAGAATGAAAGCAAGTTTACAGAATTAAAAAAAAGAGAAAAGCCCAGAGACAAAAGGTAGATGGGATCATATAAGTTAAGAGAAGCTGGCTAGAAAAAAACCTAGATAAGGCCAGGCATTTGTAAGAGATAATAAGCCTCTGTGTGTGACTTTTGTGGGAGCTGGTGGTGAACCAGCAACAGAGCCAACAAAGCTAACAACAGGCCCCATGCTCTAGAGCTCTCTTGGCAAATGGAGGTAATCTCCTGCTATGACTCTGCAACCTCTCATGTTACCTTGTGGTCTCAGGAAAACCCAGCTCCACTGATGCCCAATTTCAAGAGTGTAGAAGAATAATTTAATGTATATTTCCTGCCCCATGTGTTATGGCAAATGATGTACAATCTGCCCTATTCATCTGACCAGCAACATGCGAACCTGAAATATCTCTGCAGCTCAGAAACTTTTCTCCCCTGGAACTAAACTTCTCTGAATCAGGTAAACCCTGGTATCAGAAATTTTAAAACATGCTAATCAAGTATTGCTCAAGGATGCCCCTATCACTTCTTTCTACCAGTTTCTAAATCATTTGTAACATTTATAAGACAAACCTGAAACTGGAGTGCAATGTTAAGGACATCTAGAAACCAGAGCTTCAGTTATCCAATCCAACTTCCCACTGCACAGTCAATGCAGTGCCTGTGTATGCACACTGGACACATATATTAAAAGTAACACAATAGCCAGGTGGTGGTGGTACATGCCTTTAATCCCAGATCTCAGGATGCAGAGACACGTAGATCTCTGTGAGTTTGAGCCCAGCTGGTCTACAGAGCAAATTCCAACACAGCTAGAGCTATACACAGAGAAACCTAGTCTCAAACACAAACAAACAAACAAACAAACAAACAAACAGCATCCTCCTATAGCCAGGTCATCAGAGTCTCCCCCTCCCCAGGAAATCCACACTCAGGGAGTCTCAGAGGAGAAGGAACACAGCCCAGGTCACAACATTGACCAAGAGAACCACAGTCTGGCTCAGGGTCTATCTCAGTCACACTGACACTGACAGCTCAGCAGAACTGCTCCTCTTGGTCTTGGTTCAGTTGTCCCCACACTCACCATGGCATGGCTTATGGTCTCCCTCACAGGTCCCTACAGCAAAGTCAGAGGAGAATCCTGTTAAGAATCTCCAAGTTATTTCCCACTGGTACTCCTTATTGCCAAGACTTCCCAGAGACCCACATAAGCTAATACCATTCAGCTGGGTCTCAGGACAGTAGCAGTTCCATAACAGGCTGCTCAGAGATTAAGTGACACAATCATTGGAAGTCTTCCTAGCTCTGTCTTTTCACCCTTGGGGCAGAAAGGGCCCTAATCTGGGAAATTTGTATTTTAGTGGACAGTCTTCTAGTCTCCCAGAGTACTTCCTGTTCTTCTTCAAAGGCACACAATGTTTTCTGTACTAATTGTACTACACACTGATTTTCCAGTGCAGCCAACCCTTTGCTTCATAGCTGGGAAGCCCTGCAGCCAAACACAGGTCACATTCAAACAGTAACTTTTATTACTGTATAACTGTTGTTAAAGAAAAACAGGCCATGAATTAGAAAACCATGGGCAGTCAATGGTGGTGCTGGAGGCAGGAAAGAGACTGTGGCCATGATGTAATTATAATCACAAGGAATTATTTTGAAAACTTGAAACAGAATTTTTGGCCATGTGTTCCAGAGAGTAGGGATTTATATGAGAGAAAATCAAGTATTACATTTTCTCCCCCAGAGGCTATACATGTTAAATCAGGAAAATAACATTCCTGTTTGACTGGGCCACACCATTTTACCCAGATCTTCTATTTTTATTGAACTAGTTTAACAACAGTAATTTGATTATGTGATAAGGTAATTTCTTTATCCAGATTCTTGATTGCTCTGGTCTATGGATCCTGAGAAGTGGACAGTCAGGAATAAAAACCAATAATAAAAATTCCTGCCTTCATTTTTTTCTACAAAACAGGACCAATCCAACTGCTTCTCATAGGACCAACTCTACAGCTTTCACCAAGTCCCTGGTTTGTCCCCATTTCTGGTGCCAACTGTGGGGGACCAGCCCCCACTTTTATGACCAGGGTACTCTTGATCAGGGAGAAGTGGGAAATATTTAGATAGAAAGAGATACCTAGATGATGAGAGGAAAGACAGAAACATAGAATAGCTTTGGGATGGCCTGGGTCAAAACTCACCAGGCCAGAACTTTATTCAAAAGGGCTTTTTATAACAATGCCAAGGGGCCCCCCAAAGCATTTCCTAAGAACAAAGGATTCCCTTGTCTGTCTCTTACTGATCTGCCTTCATTGGCCCAATGTTACCCTTTCCCTCACCTTCTGCATACTCCAGAAGGGAGAAGCCTTCTGTTTGGATTATTCCTAGAAAAACCATTGTTTCTAGAAATTCCCTGTCTACAATCTCTTTTTAGGTTACTGTGTTTGCCACAATTCAAACACTTGACATTTTAATTTTTCTTCAAGCCTCTGGAAATCACCTCTCCTATTCAAGCATCACCATGGTTTTGAGAATCAATATTGATTATATCTCAGATCCATTCCACTATGGGTGCGGCTCTTGTCTTTAAAAGCTTAATTACCCTTCTGCATTTTCTTTTCTTTTGTTTTTTCCAAGACAGGGTTTCTCTGTGTAGCTTTGTGCCTTTACTCGAACTCACAGAGATCCGCCTGGCTCTGCCTCCCGAGTGCTGGGATTAAAGGTGTGTACCACTACTGCCCAGCTGTGAATTAGCATTTTCTAAATCCAAAAATTCAATTATTATTTATCTAGCTTCTGAATTTGGTATCATTCCATTTACGGCTGAAGTCAATATTTGTAAAAGATCAGTGAAGTTTTCTTTTGGACACTGTATAGCTTTAGTAAATGACTCAGTTCTCTCTTTTACTTCTTCACTTCTCACCCAAGCATCCAAAGGCACCTCACAGCATAGAGCCAGGGTGTGGTCATCATATAGAGACTGGTTTTGTACATTAGCATAATCACCCTCTCCAAGAAGTTGGCCTTGGGAGATTTTAATACTTTTAGCCCTATTTCATTCTTCAATGGTCCTAGCCTCTATTTTCCACAAGGTATTCCACTGTAATTGAGGACCAGTTCCAATATTGCTGTAGCCATGTCTCGCCAGTCTTGTGGGAGAATTCTGGTACTAGCTGACCGTGAATTTAACATCTATTCACAAAAGATGAATGCATACCATAGGAAACAATCCCTTCCTTTAATCTCCCGAAATCAAACATTTCCACAGGAATCCAGTCGACTCTTATGCAGTCTTAGGGATACCTGTCATTTTGCAGTTGTTCCTGTAAGGTGAGTAGATAATACATTAAGGTTGGTTGTTTGAAAACCTAGGGCTGTTCCTCTCTAATTTGACAGTATAATGCTGAGGTTGATTCTCCTTTAAATTCCTCTGTCTGGGTCTGAATATCTCTATGATCTTTTTTAATAAGTTTTACTAAGGCCTGCTTCCTGGCACTCACATCAACCAACTTTTTAAGAGATAAACCAAGAATTATCAAACCAACAATAAGGATTATCAAAATGATAATTAACATTATGTCGATCCCAGTTAAGTTGATTACCCCTTCATTTAGCTGTTCCATTTTTAAACCATTCATTGTATAACCATACAGACACCTCCTTCCACCATAATAGTCTTTCCCATTTTATAATGTGGGAGAAACCTCTCTCTTTTAACTAACCCCCTTAAGAATTCCCAATTGTCTCACCAAATCTGCTGATGCCAACAGTGAAGATAACAGTGAAGTGAGAGGCTGACTGCTGCTGCATAGAACAGTAGAAGCCAGAGCGGGTGTCAAGGCAGCTACCTAGTTTGGCAGCAGCCCAAGGAGAAGGTCCAGTGAATGCTCACAACCCACCTAGAGAGAAGAAGCCAAAGAACCAGCATAGGGGAATGTGCAACAGCAGCTAATTCCTGTGGCATCTGGAGTCCAAGCTCCTGTGGAGTTCACTGCAGAGAGGCTGCAACCGAAAAATCCCAAACTCACTCAGGGGTTTGGGGATAAAAGAAAAACCTAGCTGGTGGGACAGTGACTCAGGTGTGAGCAAGTGCCTGCAGCTCTGTCATATGCTGGTGGCTACAAAGCCACTGTCAAGTGAATTTTTGGGAATTCATGCCCCAGAAGTTGGATGTCTGATGCTAAACAATCCTAATTAGTCTTAACAATAAAAATCTGGAGTCAGATGTTGAGGGTAAAAGCTGAAAGGTCAGAGAAGCAGAGTAGCCAGCCACCAGAAACTTCTTGCCTCTATAAAATCTCAGAACTGAGATTTTATATTCAGATATCTTTTTTTCTTTTTCTTTTTCTTTTCTTCTTTTTTTTTTTTTTTTTTTTTTGGTTTTTTCAAAACAGGGTTTCTCTGTATAGTTTTGGTGCCTGTCCTAGATCTCGCTTTCTAGACCAGGCTGGCCTTGAAATCACAGCAATCCGCCTGGCTCTGCCCCACCCCACCCCCCAGTGCTGGGATTAAAGGTATGCGCCACCACCGCCCATTCCAGAAATCTTATATTCCTGTCTCCACCTCTCAATTATGCTGTGATTAAAGGCATGATCCTTCTGTGTGTTGGGATTAAAGGCATGATCCTTCTGTGTGTTGGGATTAAAGGCATAATCCTTCTGTGTGCTGGGATTAAAGGCATGATCCTTCTGTGTGCTGGGATTAAAGGCATGATCCTTCTGTGTGCTGGGATTAAAGGCATGATCCTTCTGTGTGCT